>LBNU01003454.1:43674-56927 GCA_014162995.1 Artemisia annua
TTTTACCCGTAATACAACCAATTCTCGCGGTTAGTATTCTAAACTTCGACGAACGTTCCCGAAATATAATTAAAGAGAATAACAATTAAACATATGGGAAACCGAAATTTGCGGGTTGTCACAGTCCCACCTCCTTAGAAGAATCGTGTCCTCACGATTCAATTCCAATTACTCATCAGGTTCTGAAAGAAATAAGCACATACGCACGAGGATTCATCTTCACGTTCACTACGCGAGTTTAGGATCCTTTAGCGAGTTTCGACGAACTCTATCGATAGAAATGCGACTAAATGAAAGTCGTCAAATTCCAAGGTTCAAGATTCCAATAGGTCAACAAGGTTCGAACGTTAAGATATTAAAATTTCTCCAAGAGGAATACAACAACGGCCTCAATGGCAAGTCATCACTTAGATTGTAGACGTAAGAACGTCGCGAATGCTGCTGAGTTCCGACGGTAGCTTGAGTCGGTGGGCTACCGATCTAACTCCAGCAAGAATCTGAAAGGATCGATACGACAAGAATTCATAAAGTTTACGTCATCAGGGTTTCTAATCATCCACAAGTAGCGTACATCTCCGTTCCGCCTTCGAACGATCTTCTTGATAGGTTTACGTACGAATTCAAGGTCAGAAAGTTGGGTATCTCCATCTTTGTCCAACAAGTCGGCGATCGGCACTCGTGACCGTAGAGGATCTTTTGCAGTGCCATTGGAAAACCGAAATAGTAGGTAAGAGAGAAATTGACCAACAGGAGGTGAACGGAGTAAGTAGAATTATCAACAAATACTCAGGTAGAGGTCGGGATTCGTTTCCCGAGGTCTAGCTTACGATATAGCAGTAAAATAAAATCGACAAAAGGATTTGTGAAACGGCTCATAGGATAATAGGAAAACAACCCATTGTTTAAAATTTACAGGAAAGTCAATTCTCAATTTTCATCTTGATTTCATAATCTTGCAGCAAGGCAGTAAAATATTTTATGAAATCATCTCATTAAGTTATTTGTAAAATAACTTACAGGGTATCAAGGAAACATTTCACCATTTATAAAATGGTAGTTAGATCAAAATTTTGATATTTAGGATAGTAGCAAGGTTGCATTTAAATCCTTAGCATGACAAAAATATTTTATAAAATCGTCTTGGGAGACAATTTCGTAAAATGGTTTGTGAGATAACAAGAAAAACAATTTTCCTTTATCAAGGAGTGGAAAAATCAAAATTTTGATTTTTGTGAAATAGCAGTAAACATCTTGTAATATGGCAACATTTTGTAAATTACCTTTCAAAGCAGTTTCACTATCCAATAAGAGCAAAGATAAAGAATATTTCCGAGGGACGAGTGAATGAAATAGGCAGCTGTCCCAAGGATCGTGATTCAAGTTACCTCTCAAAATCTTAAGAATTCTGTTACGCACGAAATCCTTTCGGATTGGGAGGTTTAACAAGTTCAAAGTACAACTCGGCACAAGGATGTCGATTGCTACTAGCAATCGGTTAGAGTCGATTGACTCGGCACGATACATACGTTAGAGGTGGAAAGTACAACCTCAATTGAACATCTTCGCTAAAACAACATCGATTGAGAAAAATGAATATACTCATCTAAGAATGAATAACGTCGATTAAGATAACGAACATCATCGATTAAGGAAGTGAATGTCATCAATTAAGAAAATAAACATCCTTGATTAAGAAAAATCATCATTTGGGTAGCTTACTTCAATGGAATAAACTTTCCCATCCTCGAGCAAAATCAAGATTCGTGAAATGGCTCATAGGATAATAGGAAAACAACCCATTGTTTAAAAAAAATTACAGGATAGTCAATTCTCAATTTTCATCTTGATTTCATAATCTTGCCGCAAGGCAGTAAAATGTTTTATGAAATCGTCTAATCAAGCTATTCGTAAAATAACGTACAAGGTGTCAAGGAAACATTTCACCATTTATAAAACGATAATTAGATCAAAATTTTGATATTTAGGATAGTAGCAAGGTTGCAATGAGGCCCATAGCATGACAAAAATATTTTATAAAATCGTCTCGTGAGACAATTTCGTAAAATGGTTTGTGAGATAACAAGAAAAACAGTTATCCTTTATCAAGTAGTGGAAAAACCAAAATTTGGATTTTGTGAAATAACAGTAAACATCTTGTAACATGTCAACATTTTGTAAATTACTTTTCAAAGCAGTTTCACTATCCAATAAGAGCAAAGATAAAGAATATTTCCGAGGGACGAGTGAATGAAATAGGCAGCTGTCCCAAGGGTCGTGATTCAAGTTACCTCTCAAAATCTTAGGAATTCTGTTACGCACGAAATCCTTTCGGATTGGGAGGTTTAACAAGTTTAAAGTACGACTCCGTAAGAGGACGTCGATTGCTACAAGCAATCGGTTAGAGTCGATTGACTCGGCATGATACGTACGTTAGAGGTGGAAAGTACAACCTCAATTGAACATCTTCGCTAAAACAACATCGATTGAGAAAATGAACCTTCTCAACTAAGAAAATGAATAACATCGTTTAAAATAGCGAACATCATCGATTAAAGAAGTGAATGTCATCGATAAAAAAATAAACATCCTTGATTAAGAAAATCATCACTTGGGTAGCTTACTTCGATGGAATAAACTTTCCCATCCTCGAGCAAAATCACCAAAACCTTAAACCTCGTAACAACTTGATTTTAGCTTAATCTCGCAACTCATCAAACAAGAACTATCACGAGATTCGACCGTGTATCAAGTTGTTAAGAAATAAAAATTTAACGTCGTCGATGATTTGGCTCAATTCAAGAATTGCTCAAAACAACAAATAGGTACTTACGGTTAAAATTCAATATTCATCATACGGTTCCGAACACAAGCTTAGAGTAGAGGGGACTGTGACTAGATCGCAGAATGAAACAAGGCTAAATGCCAAATCATAATTCGAAACGAAATCGAAGATCACAAAATACCATAATCCAAATTTAAAATCCAGAACGTACTCAAAATCAATTCCATCAATATCCGAAAGTCACGTCGAGACATAGTCAGAGTTAAATCAAAATATACTCAAAATTAAATCCAACGTATCCAAAGTTAAATCCAACGTAGTCGGAATCAGATCCATAATAATCAAAACCGATTTCAAAATATCGAAAGTCCACTTGGGACGAAATCCGGAAATCAATTCAATTACGAAGTTCGAAATCAAATCCATACGTGACCAAAATCAAATTCAAACAATAGTCCAAGCCAAAATCCAATACTTTCAATAAAATCGACGAGGCTCAATACGATAAGCAACTCGGATTCAAATGATGCCAATAGGGTCTAGCCGACCCAAGGCGAAAATACGCTCGACGGCGATAGCAGGAATTCCACATAAACGAAGGCGTTTAGTGGTGTTAGAAGCATTACGATTCATACGGTGTTGCGATGCCAATGTGTCGTGTGCAAATGCAGGCTTAGGTGTTGAGTTCAATGCTTGTGTGTGCACGCAACTTATCATTCCTAAAGGCAAACTCTAACCCGAACATAATGCTGTTGTAACTACCCTCAGTATCACAAAATTCACCTCTGAGCCAGACATAGGTGATCAGGCCATGTCCAACTGTCCCTGGTTGAATGTAGGTTGATGTGTCGTGTATAGTATATATATTAACCAAGTAATTTCTCAACGAATAAGAAATCACTCGGGTCGTGTCTCAGTGAAGGTCAAATGGAAAATTGTTTATCGTGATTGATAAACCGTGTTTGTGAAAGGTGAAAAGTGAAAATAGTATAGAAGAAATTCAAATAGCACAAAGATATATCAAATAAAGCACATAGTACAAGCTATGAATGCACAAAGATCAAAAATCAGATAATGGAAATGCAAACGTGAATTATTAAAACGTAACGTACGAAATAAAACGCGACTTTTGTTTAAAAATGATCCTAAAAATGTGAAACAAATTTCTAAAAACTTTAAAAAAACTAAAAAGAATTTTTAGAAAAAGAAAAATATTTTTTGACTTTTTATTTATTTTCTATGAATTAAAACTATTTTTGTATTTTTTTTTTATTTTTAAGAAAAATAACTAGAAATTGAAAATAAAAATAGGGGGACTGAAAATGTAAATTTACAAAACTATTTTAAAAGTTTAAAAGCTAAAAATGAAAATGTGAAAAGTCTAGGGACTGAAAATGTACTTTAACAAACTAATTTTTAACTAAAACTCAAAATTAAGAACTACAGGGACTATTTTTGTAATTTTTGAAAATGACATATAAAGGAAATTAAGTCCAACCCCAATTACACTTTTACAGAAACTACAAGGACTAAAAATGTTAAAAAATGAAAAATGTTTCTGCTTTGTTTTTCTTTTTACAACCAGTCTAACTAGCTTACTTTACAAGCTTGTAGAAAGCTTAAAGCTGAACCAAATTTTAAACCAAAAGCTGTTTTAGAAAGATAAGCAACCACAGATTCTAATTATCACAAAAGCCCTATCCCATTTTTACCAATTGACAAATAAAATTGCTCATGAACATTTGACAAAACTGAATTTTTTAAACTCTTGCTGAAAACAGATTTTCACCACTTTTTGCAATCAATTCAAACTGAGTAAATGTTAATTAGACAAACTGAGCTTTCAAACTTAAGAACTAGGCCAGATATACTTTCCAAAAACACAAAAACATCACAGTTTCAATCACAAATGGTCATACAAATCATAGCTTGAACACAGCACATTAGGGTCAGTATACACTATCTAACAGTTCTATTGACTTTTTATTTGCTATAAGAGTTTGACTAAAGTGAATTTAATCTATTGATTACTAATAAACTAGATGTAAGTAAGCTAAGAAATCACCATACTACCAACCCTAAGCTATTTATCCAACAACTTTATGAATCTCAGACAACAATATGAACAGATTCTAGCACCATTTGCATCCAAATGAATTTTTGACTTTTTATCTTTAAGCTACTGTTTTTATATGTTTATAAGCCTCTACTAACCTACTTAGGACTAATGGTGCAGAAAAATCAACACACTAACATCTTCTACTCCTAACTATTAACTGATCCAAACACCCTATATTAGGCAGATTCCATAGACTTATTAAGCAACAGTGAGTTTCAAACTGAAAATCTATCATACAAGTATCTAATATGATCAAACCTAATTGCTAATGATCAAAGAACACCAGATCAATAACAAACTACAGCAATAACACTATAGAACAAGGATCACAATTCTACTCAAAACATCACAGTAAACATTTAAAATCAATTCCAAGTACCAAAATGAGTCAGATCAATTCCTATTACTACTAACATCACTGAATAGCACTAGAACAGCATATAAAAACAGATCCAAACTCACCTAAACTTAACAGCTACACTTTGAATATGAGATTTAGACTGCTATTATCCACTCAAATGATCAAATAACATGCACTAACAATTTTAGACACTAAATCAACAGCAACAATCAGCATTCAACACTACTAACTCAGAAACAAAGATCAAACAGTGAAAAATAATAGGAAAATGAAAATAAATCCTTACTTAGCATTAGAAGCCTCATTAAATGAGGTTATACTCCAAGATGCCTATCTTGTAGATAGGCTGAAAACACTTCTGAACTCACTAATACTTCTGGTTCACCAATACACCATCACTGATTCATCTTAGAGTACAATTTGAAAATTATTGACCAAATCTCTATTTAACAAAATAATGCAGCTCAAGACAGTTAAACTCACTACAAGCTTATAGCTGGCTTGAATGAGCTTATAAACACAGTTAATGAAAGCTTAGAAATAGATTGAAAACAGTATATTATTTGGAAGTTTAAAGGAATTAAAACTGAAAACTAAAATTTTATTAAGACTGAAATTGAATACAACTGAGAAGATTACAATTCTTGAAAATAATTCGACAGCATAACACTACTCTAAAATCTACATACATCTCTCTAGAAATACGTCCTATTTATAGATGAGGAGGAGAGGAGCGTAGCAGCATTGGATTCTCCTTGCAGAAAGGTCTAGAACTTCGAATATGCTCTGAATATTCCTCTTAAATTCACTTGTGACACCAGCTAACCAATCAGAGCTCTGGAATCCCTCTAGTGACGCGTCTCGTCCAGTAATAATCTGCCACATGTCATTCTTCTCTCTGTCACTACTGACACGGTGTCAGGGTGAAGTGAATTTACCAAAAAGCCCTTTAATACGAGGATAATTTGAGGTTCAATTGAAGCAATTAGGAGTTAGGGTTCATATAACTGGGAAAAGGGAATGGGGAGGGGAATGGCGCGTTGGGATTTATTTTATATTTTTTTGTTTTCTTTACTGGACCGGGTCAAGTGGGAAAGGGTTTTTGGGCTTTGGGAAATAAAGTTGGGCTAGGGTGAAATGAAACAGCAGGTTTAGTGAAATAGGTTTAGGATTGGATTTATGAATTTGGTTTATAAAAGTTACAAGGACCAAAGATGTAAAGTGATAAACTGCAAGGGCTGAAATGGTAATTTTCTCAAACTTCTTCAAGGGACTTGTTTTGCCATTCTTGAATAGATGAGGGAGCCTTGTTGACTTTTCTTCAAATAAATTTATGAAGGACTAAATGTGTCAACTTTGAAAGTGCAGGGGCCATTCTTGCCAATTCTTCAAATTACACTTCAAGGTCAATCTTGTATTTTCTACAAACTTGAGGAACTTCTTTGATTTTATGATAACGCCTTTATTAGTGCTGCGCGTTCGTCTGCGTTGGTGGTCGGTTGCGTTTAAATGAATAGGATAGAAGGGTGGTTGCGGTTGTAGGGAGTATTAGGGTTTGCGTTCTAGAGTTCGGCCGGTGTGTGTGGATGGTTGGTCGCCGCTACGCGCTGGTTCTCGCTTTCTATATAAATATTTGGGTGGTGACATTTATTTAATAGATTTTAGGAGCGGTGAAGGGTTGGGGTGGTTCTCATTAATTCGTTTTGTTTTTTTCGTTTTACGCTTCTCGATCCGCTTTTCTTTTTCCCCAGCCAGTGACACCGTGTGTGAGGTGGGTTATTGGTGTCTTGTATGCCACACCGTTCCCTCTGTTTCGCTAGTTTTTCCGGCCCATGGCTTTGTTCCCGGTCCATGTGTTATGCGGATGGCCGTTGTATGGACAGCGTTTTTCTCGCTCCGCACGTTCACGCGCCTCTGCTCTGTCAGGCTGTTGTTTAGGTGATCAGCATGGACCACGCCGGTTAGACTGCAGACAGATTTGTTCGTGCAGTGTTGTTATGGCTGTCCTCTGAGGTTCTTGTGATGCTAGCTACTACTGCGCCGGGGGTGGATTCAAAGCATTTGAGATATCTGTTAGATACATCCATTTTGTGTATGCTCGCCTTGATCGTTATGGGATTATTCCGTCTTTTTTGGTTGAAAGTGCATTCAACGGGCTCGCTCTCTATAATCATAATCCTTTTATGTGCATGTCTGGATATCATCGGTCACGTGAAGTGTCGGTTTCACATTCGACACTCTCCTGTAATGGTGGGTGGGTTTTTGGGGTTCAGGTTGTGACCCACAACCCCTCACGCGCGTGGATTGGTGCATGTATACAGGGCTTTCATATAATAAAGTGTGACGAGGAGAGAGATAATGAATAAGATGGGGGTGATAATTGAGTGTTGTTTGGTGATCAGGAGATTTGTGTCCGGGATGTGGTTTTTGGGGGTCCTTGGTCAGATGATATAGAGGTGATGAATCCGAGAGCAGCTGGTCATATAGAAGGGTACTCGGATTTCTATGGTATTGTTTTTTGGTTTGTCCGAATTGTTGGTCGTTGTTATGAGACTCGGAATTTGTGATGGGTTTAGGTTAAACATTAGGATATTTTGGTTTGCAGTTGTAAGTTGTTGTTTGTGGTGTATGATCTCGGGGTTTTAGATGGTCGGTTTAGGTTAAGGAGTCGCGGATTGTTTGTTTTGATGATGGGTTTGGTTTGTGCGAGTTGGTGTGTATGTCGGAGAGCTGGGTGGCCGGACCGACTCAAGGTCTGTTGGTGGCTAATTGGGTGTTTTGTTTGCTGTGTTGATTTGTGTTTTGGGTTTCTTGTGTTGCGCCTATGGGTTGTTGATTGTGTCGATTGGTTGTTGGTGCGTGATGTGAGGTGGATAGATTTGTGGCAGTTGGAGTCGTGAGGTGCGAGGGTAGCTATGTGGATTGTTCGGTGAGGTTAAGAGGATTGGGAGAGTGTATATTGCGTGGTTGTGTATTGGGTGTGATGGATAGTTTTAATGTGAGGGGAAGGAGGGGGAGTTTATGGAGGTTATTTAGTTGGTAAGGCTTTTCTCCCGTATTTGTTGTTTGAGACGGTGGTCCACTCGTTTGTGATTTTGTCTGAAAGGCTGTTGATTATGGGTTTATGCGGGTCAGTAAATTATTATTTTGATTCGGAATTGTTAATTTGTGGTTTTAAAGAATGGAATAAATTGGATGTGTAATTAGAAGTAGGAGTAGCATTAATTAATGTTTGGAATATGGTTATTATAATGGTAATTTTGATTGAGTAAGAAGTGTGATGTTTATTGAGATTAAATATGGATAATTTGTATAATATTTAAAGTTGGAGATGATTTGATTGATTTATTGTATTTTTTTTGCATGATGGTGGTTTGTTGTGAGATTGGTTGTTGTTTTTATTGTATACATAGATTTTTTGTGTGATTGTTGTTTATTGTTGTTAGATTATGGATCATATAAAATTGAGAGATAGCTTTTTGAGTGTACAATGATTGAATATAGAGTTTGTATTGAGGTTAACGTCTATTTAATGTTATTGAGACTTTAAGAAAGTTATATTATTATAGATAGACACACCAAGTCATAAGGACGATACATATTGGAACATAAAGGTTAATATTAGATATAATAAAATTCCATTAAATTTAAAATTAACTAGGATATATCCAGGAATAACTATAAATATGAAGAAAGAATAAATATAGTGACAATTTCTTTGAACATACAGGATAGTAGAATTATAGAGATATATTATCACATATAGATAGGTTGAGAGAGGTTTAAGATTAGATATTAATATTAGTAAAGATATTGAATTGGCAATTTTGAAATTTGATAAGTATAAGTGTTCTAGAAATTAAAGGATTAATAAAGATAATTAAGTTCAATAAATTACACTTGGATCAGAGAAGAAGCTTGTTTTAGCGTGGAAATAAGATAAGACAGTTGGAAAGTGTCGATCGCATAGTGTAGCAAAGTGGTAAAGATAAAGTGTGCTGTAGTTTCAGGTGGTGTCGAAGTAACGGGAAACGGCAAGGTCATTAGCTTGCGGAGGATTTTGCAGACGTACCAGACAGCTGGGGAAACAATATAGGGGTGTCCTAGCTTTGATTTCAGCGTTTGTATTTTTTGGTGGGCATTGATTCTATCAAAAAGAAATTTGTGGTTTATCAATACATATATAGTCTGCTTTTAATCTGATATGAAGATTTCACATATTGATAGAATATTAAGGATACATTTATCATTCATTAAAAGGTTAATATTGTTGTTCGTATTAAAATAAACTGCACGACGTCATTATTCGATGATTAGTTAACAGTAGTACTTTATGGAAGAAAGAATAAAGAGATAGAATAATGCCCGCGCATCTCAGACTGCTATGGTCAGAGTGACTCTCCATCTGCGCCATAGTCATATGTGATGAGTAGACCGTCACACTCGCCAACCTGAATGGAAGAGGTGATCCGCGTGTGCTCGGGTGTAATCTCCCTCACCGGCTAAGGAATCGGGACATTACATGATCTTCTTCATCGTGACAACTCGGATCATCTTTCCAATGACATCCGGCATGCGTATCTCTTGGTTATCGAATGTATCTTTTCTCTAACGTCCTACCGTTTTGATCATTGTATACGTCAAACGTACTCGATGATCTTGACCCGTCTGCCCTGCCTTCGCCAGAGCTTCTTTCTAACTTATGTCTTCTCGTGCACACATCTCTGCTTTTAGCTTAAATTGCCTATTTCCGCCATATCTCCCTCTTGACTACATTTGGTGCACGCGTATTAATTGTCTCTATGCTCATATCTTACTCTTTATTTTCGTTGTGCGTTCTTCTACTAAACAGAATGAATGTCCAGCAAATTATTGCGGTTTATGTGAGTCTATCTAGATTCTTTCTTGCATTCGTTCTCGCTTTAAGTTCTCGCCTCCAACCATCGATTGATAATTCTGGCTATTTCCATATATGTATATTTTTCATTCGTACTATTATAAAGTATGAGTGTATTTCTCATGTATAATATAGGAGCGTGAGTCATTCGCTTCATTTTATATAGAGAAGATCCGTTGAAAGCGCCGTAAGCGGCGCACTGTCTACCTCTCTCTAAGCTCTACCTTATATGCAAGGATTCTCCGTCTAGAAGTATAAATAAGTAGTGATATGATACTAACTCCGTTAGTAAGGACATTCACTTGAAAGATATACAGTTTTAAGAGTCATTAGTAACGCATGTTATCTGATGAGATTAGGTGGACTAAGGGGTGAAGGTGTTATAATAGGAAGCGGAGACAGTTCTTGAGATTGTATCGTTCGCTTCATCCTTTCCTTATCGACTTACTCTTGGGTCTTTCTTAAGTTATATAATAATTATTATTAGAATAATAAGAGAAAAATTTATTTGGAATATAAGGTTAATAATAGTTAGAGAAAGTTTATAGAGAATTAAGATAAGGAGGATATTGAATATGTATTCATGGTTAGTGTAGAGTTAAGGATTGGTTGTATTAATTTATATTTGAAAGAGTTAAAGAAATAATTGAGTTTTAAATTAAATTAGTATAAAGAGCATAGAAGTTAGAGGGAGAATATTAATAGGTGAACTAATATACGAATTACGAATATCTTTAATAAGTGATGGAGTTAACTATGAATTAAATGTACATTGATGGAATTGGTTGGAATTATTTGTAATTAGCAAATAAGATAAATTCCAAATAAGTTTCGTACGATTTCTCGTGTTAGAGTCCTTGGTTACTTGGGGTTTGACTTTGACCATTTAAGGTTGTGACCTAGTAGACCATTTAAGTATCGATTGTTTTGGGATGGATGATGTAGCTTCGACCGAATGTTTCGTATTGAGTTTTGACGGCGTTTTGATTAAAGTCGAACATTTTTACCTCTTGGTGTGAGTATTCTCGATCTTGTCTCGATTCTTGATGGTTTCGCCTGTTAAATATTGGCGTGAGTTCTTGAGTATATGGTCGTGTTCTCACTACCACAACACAAAGATACCAAACGCACACAAACACTATCGACACGGAATACGAATGAGTTGGAAAACGAAAACGTAGATATTTGGTACATAATGGGAGTAATTATGCCTTATGGAGATTCTGGTTCGTCGCTGAGGAGTTCGTATTTGGGATAAGCCTTGCTTATAGAAGACTTCGTCGGTTTCGTACCAATCTTTTGGAATATTGTTGGTGAATTACTTCTTGATGCCAAGTCGTGTCCGTTGTGATCTTGCATTGCTGTGGCGTAAGGTGAGTTCATCAGCCCCCCTTCTTTTAAATACAGTTTCATAAACTACCTTTGGGGGAATACATGCTCTTTACTAAAATGAGGATTGCTTACTTGAGTTCACGTGAACGATTTGATTAAGTTGATGATTGAATGATTGATTGATTGAGTATTTATCGAAGTATTTGAATTAAGTATTGTGAAAGGGCATTATGGTGCTTGCCGTTTGTATGAGAGCTTTCTAGCTCAAACTGTTTTCTTGGACCTGCTACTACAAATCGTTTTGCTACTTGGTGTGGACTAGTTTTTAGGGTAGACGGAGGTAGAGTCGTTGACCTAGCAGCCTAGGGCATTTGAGCCCTAGTTTGGAAAGACGCTATCGCTTGCCTAAGATTTGGGGCCAGTCTTGGGGGTGTTTCCTTGCTGTAGCACTGACTAGTGACCGCTGATTCATACTTTCTAAGGATGATAAACGTTCGTTGATTGAGATTGAGATTGGGAGATTGTGATTGCTGATTGTGGAGTCTACACCTACTCTAGTTACACCACATGTAGCACTAAAACTTTTCAGGTCCCAAACTGTTTTTTGTAACGTTAAAGCTCTATGGACTGCACCAGCGTAAGCTGACCTTTAGCGTGTATTTCTTCAGGTTTAAGGGCCGTTAGACTCACTAATTGAAGGCGCTATTGGCAGAAGGGCAGGTCGAGTCATGAGGGGACTTCTGATGAACATTTGGGCTACTACTACAATTATTTTTATGGCCTATTTCCGCACTATTCTTTAAGTATCATGTAACTTATGTCTTACATGACAACTTTTATTTTCATATTAAATGAAATAAAAACCATTCTTTGTGCCTTGTGTTGTGATACCAATTTAGTAGCACCCCCAATGCATGTATGCTTCCGCTTAGACCGAATTTTGGGGGTGTTACCCAGATGTGTATCAGGAGCCCTAGGTTATAGAGAAGTTGGGCATTTTAAAACCCAGACATATAACCACTTTTCTGTTGAAAATTAAAACCTAATGCCGCTAACGTGCCTGCTGCAAAGCTGATGCCATCGCGTAATATTTATCTTGGGGAGGATGTAGTTGTTAGATAACGAGATACACTTGGTGAATATTTGACGATTAATGCGATGATATGAGTATGTATATTGAATGATGGGATGGAGGATATAATCTAGATATACAGTTGTGCCTTTCTTCCGGTATTTTCATAATATCCGCCTATCGTAACTATTCGGAGAGGGCATCCTCTACATGCTTATGCAAGCTACCGGCAATTATCTCTTCGAGTTACGCTATTCCCCTTGCGTAATCTCCATTATCGACCTTGTTGATTTTGCGCACTAGTCCGTAGTATTTGGAATGATTTGGTAAAGGACATATTACTAGCGCCTGGAGGCGGGGGGGAGGGGGACCGGTACTAAGTGCTGAGGTGTTTCAAAAAAAATATCATTGCAACCTCGGCTGAATGTAGCTTTGATCACCCTATGATATCGTTGTAAATCAACTATCTTATTATTTACCATTGTAGGAAGACCAAAAAGAGCCAAAACGCTAACAACGATGCCAAAATATCAATGGTGTTTTTGCGTTTCTGATTGTGCAGGTAAGGCATATTCGCAACAACCAGACTCGAATCAGCATCAAAACGATCAAAAACGAGCCAGAGACGGAAAAGAGGTTAACAAATTCAAACAGCCGGGATCCTAAATTAAAAGTTGAGGCTAGATTGTC
>LBNU01003455.1:1850-21349 GCA_014162995.1 Artemisia annua
GCTTTAATACTCGCATGATAACTATTGTTGTAGGAAAACTCAACTAAAGGCAAATGGATATCCCATCCATTTCCGAAATCTATCACACACGCACGTAGCATATCTTCCAAAGTCTGAATGGTTCTCTCGCTTTGACCATCGGTCTGTGGATGGTAAGCGGTACTCATATCAAGTTGTGTTCCAAACGAGTCCTGAAGTGACTGCCAAAACTTCGAGGTAAACCTGCTATCCCTATCGGATATGATAGACACAGGTACTCCAATTTAACATGCTTTAAAGTTTTAAAAACGTTTCAGGCTCTAAAAATAGAAGTTTGGCTAGGATTAGGTTTTAGGAAAATACCAGGTGTTACAGTTAACATGTTTTATGTATATGTAAAAGGGTGTTTGGCATAAGCGTGTAGAACGTTTTATGTATATGTAAAGGGGTGTTTGGCATAAGCGTGTTTCTACCCACTTTGGGATGTAAACGGGTCATGTGTGTATGGAACAAGTTTTATATGTTATGTTAAAGATTTATGGAAAGTTTCATTAATTTTAGAGTCATGGAAAACGAGTTTTCCGGAAAATGTGTTAAGTATATTTTGGGACAGTTTCTGATACAGGGGCGTAAAGCCATACGCGTCTGAGCATATGGCTGTACGCTATGGGAATATGTTTCTGAGTAGATCATATGGCTGTACGCTTTTAAGCGTAAAGCCATATGCTATAGCTGGGCTTTCACATGTTTTCTGAGTAGAACATATGGTTGTATGCCCAGAAGCATAAAGCCATATGCTCTAGTTTTTGGTCATTTTGTTTATTATGTATAAAATCATCCGTAAGTCGTTACGGGTAGCACCACCCGGCGTTTTAAAGGTAATTGAGTCTAGTTTCATTTAAAAATAGTCTCAAGGTCTGAATGTTTATAGATTTTTGTAAATGGTCAAAAGAGTAACGGTATGTCCATTAAAGTCAAGCGTTTCCACGCGTAAAGTTTTCATTTTTGGTCAAATTGGGCACGGGGTGTAACAACTTGGTATTAGAGCTTCGGTCTAAGTGAATTAGGCTTCCACTATAGGTTGCCTAGTCTTAAACCACTCGTAGAAGCGTTGAGCGTAAGTACTAGTGATGCGGGGAAGTAATAGTTATGTATGAGACGGATTGATATGTGCTATTTTACACATACTTTTGACCTTAGTTTAAGTGTTATAAAGACCAAAAACTAACATGAAACACCAAAGATATCGTGTTTTTGTGTTTGTGATCGTGCAGGGAAGGATATTGCATAAATGACGTCAAAAACAACCAAAAAGCCTAAAACGAGCACGAGATGTGAAAGAGAGTCTAAAGCCGAGTCAATGATGATATTTACTTAAGAAAAGCCCAAGACAAATGTATTCCTTAAAGGCTCGAAGAAAAATTCATGAGACACTTGTCCTCCACATCTGAGCAAGATGTCGCTTTAAAATCTTTTGAAGACCTTTGGAAGAAACGTCAACTCGAGTCCTCAAGATTACATTAGTGTTACGTTTAATGTTTAAGAACGTTTAGTAGTTTGTAACATAGTTTTAGTGCTATATCATGAATTGTAAAGGTTCAAGGGCTAAACGTGCAACATCGCCAAACATGTGTAAGCTCTTGACCTATAAATAGAAGCTTAAGCCTCATTGTGAAGGTTGGTTAGTCTTTAGGCTAGTTTTAGGAGTAGGAGTAGGATTAGTTTTATTTTGTAAGTCTTATCTCTTTAATACAAGCTTATTACACGTCTTATTTTCTAGCTTATTTGAGTTCTTTACAAGCTTTATTTTACAAGTCTTTTAATCTTTGAGCTTATTTTCATGTTCTTAATCTTTCTAAAAAGCTTTTATAAACTTTTGTCAACTTCGCATGGTAATTCATTTCGTGGGTTTTGATTATGGGTTAGGGCTTATTCTTGAATCGTGAGCTTTTATTAGCTTATTTTGTATCTAGATCTTTCTTATTAATAAGTTTTTCAAAAGATTTCATTTGGTTTTAAGATTTGTTTAACGTAAAAATAATTTTTAAGTTACAAGCCCTAATTTCGCGAGTATGATTTTAATAGTTTAGGGTTTTGCGAGTTTTGTTAAAGGATAGCGAGTATGGACTAGAGATTATTGCGAGTATGAGTAGGTTAGGGTTTAGCGAGTTTCCTTTGTTCTTTGCGAGTATGGTCACTTTTGTACAAGTATTGCGAGTATGGTAGGCTTTAAGATTGCGAGTATGGTGATCTCACATTGCGAGTATGGGGAAGCTAGAGTTGCGAGTATGGGAGTGATCATATAGCGAGTATGTGAGCTGTTTCATAGCGAGTATGAGACCTATAGTATTGCGAGTATGGCAACAAGTCTCTTGCGAGTATGGGGCAGTTTTAGGACTTGCGAGTATGGGTTACCCTTAGCTAGCGAGTATAGGTTGTGGCAAGTTCTTTTCTTTTGTTTCATTTCGTTTGTTAGCCGAGCTAGGCTTTTATTTCCCTCATCGTTTATTGAGTGAGGTTTTATTCTTCTTAAATCTAAACGTTATGCTGTCAAAATTTTCTAAAATCTTTTTAGTTACGTTTTCTTATTAAAGTCTTGTGTCTTTTCATTTTTAGTTTTAAACTTTTATTAACGTTTAATGTTTTACAAATCTTTCATTTCTTTTTCGCTTAACGTATTTAATATGGGTCGTGAGTAGTTTTTAAATCGTGTTTTGCTTAGTGATTCGAATTCGTGAGTTAAGTTAGAGCGTTAAAAGTTTGTGATAAATAATCGAAAGATTACTTAGACGTGTGATTTAATTATTCAAAGACAAAACCTTTGGACGATTAATTCACTCGTCTCGAGTTATTATCTCTTCAAAAGGTTAATTGACAACTAATCTCGAGAAAGGAAAATAACTCGACACAAACCTTTACCTCAAGCTTAATGAACTTATTCGCGTCGCTTTGCAAACACATTGTCTTTTAAATTCATTTACCGCTTTCATTTCTTTTTGCACTTTAGTTACCGCTTTCTTTAATCGCTTTATTACATGCAGCTTTACTTGTTTTCTTATTTCATGTCACTTTACCGCTTTTCATTTACTTAAACTGTATTTTAATTTGTCGTTGTAGTATAAACAAACCCAAAACCTTCTTTTAAACCTTATTCATCTCACATAGCTCACGGTCTTGAGTGACGAGATCAGTTTAACCCTCGTTGGGACTACGACTCGAGTTTACGAGCTTCACCGCTTGAAAAAACGCTCATCAGTTTCACTCCTAAATGTTGTAAAAAAATTTAAATTTAGCACTAAAATTGTCCTAACAGGTATTTATCTCGGTTTTATTACACATCTACCTTTAAACAAAACAAAAATCAAGCGTAATTGCATTTTCTAAGTTGTCGTAATTTACCCCCCCCCCTTACACTTAAGATGAACATTGTCCCCATTGTTCAAATAATAAGATGTAAAAGTAAATAAGGTAAAAGAATGAAATCAAATACTCCCCTGATTCGCTTGGCGGATAAAGTGCTAACATGGTTAGATCTTCTTCCAAGAAAATGAACACTCAAAGCTTTCCTTCCGAAATATAAATCATCTTCATGTCCAAAATAACCTGTTAAACCTGGGAAAACAAACAAGAAAACATGCATAACATCGGGGGGATAAATCTGTATGAGGATATAATGCTTGTGGAATGAATATTTTGCAGATTCCTGGAGTTTATAAGTTAGAGATCTTATAAAGCATTTTATGATTCCGGAAGAAAAACAAAACTCAAACAATTACCAATATGTATGCTAATTTAATATTGTTATGATTCATGTTTATTTGTTCTTATAAACCGATTTGGATTTCCCTTACGCTTGTCTTTTGCAAAATACCTTTGTATGTAGTTAAGACGAAGTTAAAAACAAAATAAAGCATTTTCACAATTTAGTTTGAAGCATGAATCAATAACAATAAAAATAAAACATACATACGGAAGCAATTAAAATCAAACAAGTAAACAAATAAACACACAAAGCTTGGGTTGCCTACCAAGAAGCGCTTTTCTTTATTAACGAGTCTTGTAGCTAGACTCAAAGTCACGGGCTCTATTATGTGACTCCATCATTGGTCACATCCTCTAGGTCATCCTCGGGCTTAGTCTTATATTCCGAACCTAGTTGCAAGCATTCTTTGTAGAACCCAAATATCCTACTCATGACATAGTCTACTCCTCTACTTCTATCCTTGTCATTCCTACAGTAGACCGCTTGCTTGTGCTCCTTCTCGATGTTTGACAAGAGTCGGTATTGCTCTATCTTATAAGGCATTTGGTAAGCTATATCATTGGTCTCGTCCATGAATCTAACTATCCCTAGAGATGGGTCATAATTCATTTTAGAGGCCTCAACAAACGGCTTCCCAAAAACTACTTGATTTAAGCATGTGTCAACTACCGGACGAATATCCTCAATGATCACGAAGTCGGTGACGTAGGTGAAATTCCCTATATAGACATGTAGTCCCCTAACTCTACCTACAAAATTGCTTATCCACCCCGTGCTAGGAAATGTTCTAAGTACCAGTTGCTTTTTCATTATTAGATTGTAGTGGGCTCTAGTCANTAAACAAAAACAAAACTTCTTTTAAACCTTATTCACTACACATAGCTCACGATCTTTAGTGACGAGATCAGTTCAACCCTCGTTGGGACAACGATCCGTGGTTCTTGCTTTCACTAGCTAGATCGCAACGTATCACGGATTATGTTTTATGCTCGTTGAACTTATAGATGATAAGTGATGGATGTATGATATAGTGTTGATGTGTATGAGATGTAAGTCCGTGGTGACTTGAAATGCTTAAATGATTAGTTGGTCGTGCACCTCGGTTGGTGCCAGTGATTGTATTGTGATTATGTGAATGTATGATAGAATCATGGGGATGGAATGCGAATAGAAATGCTAAGTGGTATTAGAGATGGGCTAGCAAGTGAATTGGAAGTTGTATGATGCCCTAGTTATAAGGTAGACTGGTGCTTGCGGTTAATTAGAATGTTGATGCTTATATATAGATTTTTGTGCATTATGATATATGAGCCATAGACTATATTTTTTTTTTATTTTGATTATGAATGTGAAACACTTTTTGCATAAGTGTTAAGTGCTATTGTTATGTGAAGCTAAGTCTGTGGTAATAGTCTATTATATGTCTAAGTTTTATGTGGTGTGCTTGAGAGCATGATACATAGAAGTGTATGAGTTGAGATATATGCATTGGAATGCATATTATGTGATGACATAGTGATGAAGGAAAGTTGAAAGAACACGTTGAAATATGAAATAAGTTAAGAAGCATGATAAGTGTTTGATAAGCCTAGATGTCTAGAAGGCTTGAAATTAAAGTATGATTATGATTAGATGCTTGAAAGCATAAATTCTTATAAGTTAATTATATGAGAAAGTTAAAGTGTATAGTTAAGGGTGATAAGATCATGTACAATAAAACATGATAAGTAAAATGTGTTAGTAAGTAAATGGTTAAGCGTGATGAGTAGAAGTGAGAATGAGATATAGATTGCGCTAGAAGTCATAAGTGATATAAAGAGCACTAGAAAGAATTGTAAAACATGAATCGAATCATGTTAAAATATTGAAATATGTATGATGATAAGATGCACAATTTATGTGCATGAAAGAGTTGAATAGGCTAAGGTGATGAAATTGTATATAGTGAAAGTGTGAGTCAACTTAGGGTTGGCGGATAAATGATAGATTGCATTGTAGAATGCAAGTATAATAAAATTGGCAAGTGTCGTATAGAAACTTGTCGAGATGAAAGTAAACATAGTAGCGAATGTTAAGATTGCTTAAGGCAATGAGAAGTGTTGAAATGATAATGTGTACTTAATGATAATAGTACATGAAACATAAAATGAGTAAAGATGTTAAAGTAAAACATAGCTTGGATCCATTTCTAGGTGTAATTTAGTTAGTCGCGAGGGCTAACTATTGAATAAGGTTCAACCGCGAGGGTTGAGCGTAATGAATAAGATTCAACCGCGAGGGTTGAGCATATTGGAATAAAGTTCAATCGTGAGGGTTGAGAGTATTGGATAAGGTTCAACCGCGAGGGTTGAGCGTAATGGTTAAGGCTCAACCGCAAGGATTGAGTGTATTGGATGAGGTTCAATCGCGAGGGTTGAACGTATTGAATAAGGTGGATCCAAGGCTAGAAAAAATGGAAAGTATAGTAAGTATGATTGTTGTGTCAGAAGTACGTGAGTAGGATGATTTATAATCTCCTTATTTAAATGGATTGTGACGCCTCTTCATTTAAATAAAGAAATTATAAATCACCAAACCATAAGTTTATAATTCCTTACTTACATAGATTGGGACGCCTTTTTATGTAAGTAGAGAGTTATAAATGAGTGGGCTTATGAGTAACCGATATGACATGAGTACGAATAGTGATACGAGAAAGTAAAAATTTAAAACCGGTTAGACGTCATAAGGAAAGATTGATATGAATATGTTTTATAGCGGTGTTAAGGTAATGTGTAAAACCTTAAGATAGACGCCTAGAATGAGTTTGTGCGTTAAGATTGATAAAATGATGGGTAAGCATTCCCAAAGATTTAATAAGAAAGTTGCTTAAGTAATGTGAAGAAAAGAATTAGAAAGTGCCATTTAGATGGTGCATGATGGATATTTGAGATAAGTTACCGGTTTTTGAAGTAGATACGTGTTAGTGTTATGTGGAATGTGAAATTGACCGGTCTATGGCTTTATGTCATGATTAGTGCATTAGTAAATGAAGTGATGATAGCATTGAAGTTTGACTTATATAAAGTCAATTAGTAGATTACCTCCAAATGACAAGTCGTCATTGTTGGAAATTTTAGATAAGCTTATGATGCGAAGTGTTGTTTTTAGTGTAGTATGAGTAGTGATTAGGTTATAGAAGCTCAGAATTTCAAGATCATTTAGATCGTCGCAATGATATGGCTAAGTAAGTGAAAGTATAAGAAAGGGTCTAAGTCATGACCAAGTTTTGGGTTAGATATAGACGAGAGATTTCGGGGACGAAATCTTAATAAGGGGGTAGAATTGTTAGCCCCGTTTCGCGAAATACAAATAGGCCCCACCCTGGATGGAATTGATTAAGGACTTAACGGGATTGACCTGTTGACCGATGGTCAACTTGTTAGTCAACGAATGTGTAATATAGCTTTGGAAGTTATGATGCATGACGTAAGGGACCTAAGTTGCCAAGTGTTATATAAGTAATAAAGTTATTGTGGCCTAAATAAAAGGAAAAGGACTTGAGGGGCCTTTCTTGCCATAGACCCATAGTTGTGCAAGTATTAATGTGGTTATCCACAAGTTTCTAGTGTTTTCCACATCCTTCAAGGGTGTGTTTGTTGGTCCGGATTTGGGAAGAAAAAAGAGAGGGAATAGAGCTTAGATGAAGAAGAGATTAAGGAGAAGAGTTCCTTGTAAAGGGTTAAGTGCTAGCAATGATTTCCCAAGTAAGTAATCTTCCTATTTGGATTCTAATGAAGTTAAGGTTTATGATTGAAGTGGGTAGTCATCATATGATCAAGACATGATCATATGATGATATAGAAAGAATGATGAGTAAGTTATTGTGGGTTTTATATAAACTCTTGTTTATGTTATTGATTATTATGTTTTAGGTTTTGATAGATGATAAAGGTTGATGATGATGATGGCTAGTAATGATGATGAGGATGATGATGATTTCGATTTTATGATTGTAGCTTAGCTTTGGAAGCTAAGGTAAGTAACCGGTTATAATGTGATGTTATGTTGATTTCATTACATTATGTGTTATATGATTTTCATGATATGGTTATTGAATGGTTTGGAAGATATGTGTTATGTGAAAGTGATTATAAGGCTAGTTTGGCATAGCTAGCAAGTGAAGTGTTAGCTAAGTGGGTTTAGGTGTGATGAGATAGTATGGTGATGCTTAAGTGGCTAGAGGTATGTGTTCATGTTTATGGTTGTAATGGATTGATAGTTATGATGTGTAATGTGTGATTGATATGTAATGTTATGTTATACCTGTTTACTTACTAAGCCTTTGTGCTTACGGTTTAGTTGTCTAACCGTTTTGTAGGTTGGCATGTTTTAATGGATTGCTTGGATAATTGGATTAAGGATTTGAATACGCAAGAACAAAGTAGTATGCGTTTAGGAGCTTAGGTAGAATACCAAGGTCAAGTGTAAAGTTTGTACCCCCGTGAGTCTTTTAATGGTTTTTGGTAAATGTGTCATCAAGTGTCTAAGTGTATGAAATGGTTGTTATAGAGATTTGGATGCCAAATGGGTGTTATGGTAATGGTTAACATATTTTATGTATATGTAAAGGGGTGTTTGGCATAAGCGTGTTTCTACACATTTTGGGATGTAAACGGGTCATGTGTGTATGGAACAAGTTTTATATGTTATTGATGAACTCAAATAAGTACATTTTATTAGCATCATTTATCCTATTTATTTAACTTGTTTTACCTTATTATGTATGAGAATTGGTGCTTTAATGTTTACTTTAGTGATTCTCAGGCAAAAACAGGTAAAAGGTGAAACTTGGCGATTTTGGACTAATTACGGAGCAAAACGAACAAGATGTCAAAAGTCTACTGATACCTAGAAGATGCGCCGTATATCACTCAACAGATATGCCGCAATATCATACTTATATGAATTCGATAAGACCATTGCCTGACTTTGAAGAATACGCCGCATGGAATTCTACCATGCGCCGCATATGGAATTCATTAAGTAGTTTTGTTTTATTGTAATAGTAAGCTTTGAATCCTTCAGGATTGATGGCCGGTAGTTTGTGAGTATGCAATAATAAAATGCCCGCCTTAAAATTGCTTTCCCATCGATTAAAGTTTATATGTTTGATGTCTTTGGTTTCCTTATATTAGTGCATTGATTACCTCTGTGTCTAGCTGTCACAAACCACTAACTTCCCCTTAGATTAGAATACCTTACTAACTTAGACTAGGCCCTCACTAGCATCCTAGGATTAGAAATGCCTTACTAACTTAACTTAGGCCCTCATTAGAGCACACTAGGATTAGAAATTCCTATAGGATTTTCCCGAGTTAAATTTTTGCTTTAATATATCATTATAACCTAACTAACCCTCAGACAAGCTTACGTATCCACTTATGCCAACCACTACTATGTTTACTTGATGTAAACATCCAGGTATGTCAAGTCTAGGTAATAAACATATTTTCACTAAGAAAACTAGTACTATACTACCCTATACTTGCTAGAAAACCCTAAATGCACCTACGTGTTTACAATTAGTTTTAAAACCCTAACTGCCTAGCTGAACTTACATGCAAAGTGCTTAGGACTTAGATATAAGTTAGAATAGATACCGTAGGATATATTAGAACCTTTAGGATATAGTACAACCCCTAGAAACTTAGTACAAGTCATATAAGCACAAAACCTTAATTAGGTCATAACTTCCCGAAACTAGGTTAAAACTAGGTTAAAACTTTACCATAAGCTACCATCACTTAGTATAAGCTACTAATAGTTACTAAACATCATTAGGACCTTAAATAAGACACTAAAACATAGATAAAACCCTAAACACTTATAAAACAAAACTAGATTAAAACTTGACCTAAACACTTAAACCATGTTACTTAAACACCTTAATATGAACAAGCAACCAACCTAGCACCTTAATATAACTAAGCTAGCACCCTAGCACCTCTAAGCACCCAAGCAAGTAGGTGATGCACCTCCTTTGCTCAAACCGCCTCTCACGGCTTCTCACCACCACAACCGGCCTAGAGCTCAGCCCCTAGCTGCCATAGCTCATCCCCATCACCTACTAGACCTGCCACCAGCCCCCATAGCCTTGCTTGCTCACCCCTCCCCCTCTATGACACCTAAGTCACCCATTTCCCCCCAAACCGCCATATCGAGCCTATAAATACCCCATCCTCTCCTCATTTCTTCTTCACACCTCTCCCCCTCCTCTCTACCTCACATTTCTGTAGTACTAAGTCTTTAGAAGCAGTAGGAAACGAGTAGCAAGGCCTTGGTCGTGTGGTGTTGTGGTTTGAAGTCGTACGAGCCCTAGAAACCCTAGAAAACCCTAGAAACCCTCGTAAGCCCTCCCCTAACCTAGGTAACCTTTACTTTACGTCTAGTATGCTTAGAATAGAACTTAGATAGACTTTAGATGCCTTAGAAACCCTAGGATAGCCATTGCATGCATGTTTCCTTTCGTAGCCCTAGTTTTAAGTCGAATTGCATGCTTATGTGTTATATAGCTTATCTACTTGATATAAATTGCATTATGTGGCTTATTTGAACTTATATGAGTTAGTTATAAGCTTAGAAACTAGATTGCCATGCTAGAATTAGAATTATATGCATTTAGGACTAGTTTTGCAAAATATTACATGCATAGGGGTATATATTGTAAATTCCTGAAACTATAAAGTCTAGGGACTGTTTTTGACATTTCCTAGAAGATATTAGTGTAAGGACTAAATTTGCAATATATTAAACCTTAAAATAAACTAATAAAACAAATATAAAACTAAAAGGACTAAAACTGCAAATAGTATAAATATAAGGGTAAATAGGGTAAATAATAGAAGTTAATATAATCTAGGAACTATATGTGTTATTTCTTTAAAATATGATAGTTTAGGGACTAAATATGCAATAGTTAGAAAGTTATATGCCTATTTGTTATAAGTTTATAAGTTTAGGGTAGAAAACGTAAATATATATATATAAAGGGTAAAAATGGACTATTTTCATAAAATATAAAAACCTATTTAAGTTAGAAGCATAACACAATACTAGGGAGCTTCATGCGAGGAGTACTATGTGGATATTTCGTTTTGACGAGTTTGTTGGGTTTACGAATTAAAGTGCCCTGACTCCTCGAACGATTATTGCATATACTTCTGAGATATGATGGCCTGAACGGTGTTATGTTATAACTAAACCCTAATAACAACATAACTCATTAATAGGGAACTTTGTGTGAGGAGTATTAACTTCTGAATTATGATGGCCCGAACGGTATTATGCTGATCACATAATACAATAGTAGGGAGCTTCATGTGAGGAGTCATATACTTCTGAATTACAATGGCCCGAACAGTGTTATGTTATATATAAAAACCTAAATAGTAATTAGTTAAGAAAACCTAGACTAAGACTTGACATACGCATACCCACACTACCCCAGGATACGTGAGTAAGTTGTCTAAACCCCTACTTAAACTAGCTAGAGACTCAGGTGAGTTTTCATAGCCTCACACCCTTTTTAAATGCTTTTTAAATGTTTTACAAACCCTGTGAGGGGGATACATGCTTTAAAACCAAATACAAGTCTTTGCTTTGGATATTGCACGAGTAAACTAACAGCCATCATTACATAACCCAAAATTCATGAATCTAATCGTTTGGAAGGTTTTATCCAAACGAACGCGAATATAGTTGATAGATCTATTGGAGTTTGACAACTCCCGTTGGTATTAACACCCCACTAGGTGGTACCAATAAGTACTATATTTGAACCCACTGAAGGCTTAACTTTGGCAAGTTATCCTTCCCATCCCCTCATGGTTTGGTCTGCAGACCCCATGACCCGGATCGTTAACGTGTGGTTCATGAGCTTAGTGCAATATACCTTATTTCTAACACTAACCCTTTTCCATACATAGAGTTTAAGCTGAACTCTGTGGAACTTGTATTTACTCTTTACTTTTTAAACCTATGACTCTCACTCAACATACGTGTTGACTTTTAAGCATGTTATCTTAGGTAATTAGGCACTATAGGAACCCTTGCACGGAGAACCACTGGACATGAGGACGTCCAGAATAGTTATCATTCATCAATTTTGTGTCATAAAACTTATCTTAGGGACCTCTCTTTTGGTAAAAGTATATCTTTTGCTGTAAAAACTCTGATGAATAAATGAATGATAACAACCTTTTTTAAAAACGTCTCTTTTCGAGTCGTTTATTATTATCTTGTCTTTGTTTCCATGAGTAATACCCCAAACACTTTATCCGCTGCGATAAGTGAAAAATGGGGGTGTTACAGATTGGCATCAGAGCCTTGGTTATAGAGAACAAAAGGATTTTCCTAAAACTATAACCAGTTTTTCAAAAAAAAAGTCCTCCGTGCCAGAAGAATCCCCAACTACCTCTAGGTTAGAATCCCCAACTGCCTTTAGCTTAGAATCCCCAATTGCCTTTAGGTTAGAATCCCCAACTGCCTTTAGTTTAGAATCCCCAACTGCCTTTAGATTAGAATCCATAACTTGCCCTTAGACTAACTTGCCTTTAGATTAGAACCCCCGAATTGCCTTTAGAATTAGATATCTCACTATTGCCCTTAGGATAGAATTCCCACTATTAGAATTGCCTTTAAAATGCTTATTTAGGTTAGAATTATTCTAAGAGATTCCTTCGGGAATTAGAGTTAGATATGTCATTCTTTAACAATCCTATCATCGTGTTGGATACCGATGAGACGGATTCTTCATCCGATGGTGATGAGTATGCTCCGGCTACTCCTACTCACTCATCTACTGGTTCTAATTCTCCGGAAGAATTAGCCCAGAATATCTTAACTAACTTCGGATTAGAACTTTCCCCGAATGACCCCTATATGCAAGCATATAATGGGTATATGCAAGCATATGGTGGAAACATTCCCACTATACCTACTATAACCCCTACCCCATCTAAACCCCACTATACTAGTCAAGATCATTATGTTCCCGAAATAGATTCACCTCCCCTTAAGAAAATACGTTTTATACCACCATCACCTCCCCCTAGGTTCCATATAGGTAGTAGTTCGTATAAAACACCCTAAGAAAGGCATGATGAACAAATAGATGAAATACTTAGTCATCTAGATAAACTTTCTTTAGAAAGAATGGAAGAAGTAGAAATTAGGATTAGGGAATTAGGAATAGGTAGAAATGGGTTAGAAAATGAACTAGAGAAAACTCGTAATCAAGTCTTTAGGTTACAAACGAAGTATGAAGGACACTCTGACGAAGTAAGCACCGCACATGTTAGACTTTCCACTATCGAAATGATTATCGAGGATCTTAGGGATAATCATAGGTCTGACATAGACGAACTCTTGGAGGCCATTCAAGATCTCAAGAGTAACCTAGACCAAAAATAAGGTTATAGGGTTAGATAACATAGGTAGATAACTTAGTTAAACGGGTACTTGCTAGGTTTTTTTTAAAAAAAAAAATAAAAAAAATAAAAAAAAAAGTTTTTCATAAAACTCGTATCCCGTATTAGGATTCCCCAATTGCCTTAGAACACACTAGATTGCCTTAGGAACTTAAAAACTAAAACGACTAGGAAAAATTAAAACAAGTAGACATACCTAGGAATAGTAAAAACTTAGGATCACTTAGAATCACTATGCCTTTAGACGGAGGGGGAAACTATTTTCGGTGAACCACAACGATTCTTGCTAGGAACTTGTTCTTTTTAAAACCCATCCGGTATCAGAAGAGTGCTTTCAGCACTTAAAACATAAACTATAACAAAATTCTTACCATATCTTACCTTTAGAATGGCACGTACAAGAACTACTCCACCCGTCACTCCTACTACTCCCGCTATGACTCAGGAAGATATCCAGCGACTAGTGACTGACAGTGTAACTGTAGCACTAGGAGCTAGGGATGCAAATATGGCTAGAAACCCTGAAGACCCTGTAGTGAAGAAGAGTAACTATAAGGAATTTATAAGCCGTCAGCCCTCCAATTTCAAGGGGACAGAAGGGGCCATAGGGTTAATTCATTGGTTTGAGAGATGTGAATCGGTGTTTTCTCGAAGTAATTGTACAGAGGATTGTAGGGTTAAGTTTGCAACGGGAACGCTTACTGAGGAAGCGTTATCTTGGTGGAACTCATATGCCCAACCAATAGGAATAGAAAGGCATATAAGTTATCTTGGGTTGAATTTAAGAAACTTATGATTAAGAAATACTGCCCTCGGACAGAAGTCAAGAAAATGGAGGATGAATTTTATAACTGGACTGTGAAGGGGAACGATGTTAAAACTTATATTAGGAGATTTCAAGAGTTGGCTACTTTGTGCCCTACAATGGTACCAACTGTTGAAAAGACGGTAGAAGTTTTCATCGGAGGTTTGCCCCGGATTATCGAAGAGAATGTTACAGCCTCTAAACCTCAAACGTTAGAGGAGGCCATTAATATAACCTTAAGGTTAATGGACCAAGTAACAAAGCACAACCATGTGCCAGTGCCCTACGATAATAAGCAAAAGTTCCACGATGGGAGAGCTTTCGGTAGTAACCGTAATAACACCAGAGGTAATCATAAGAATACCTATCCTCAACCAAGGCAAGATAATGCAAGAGCTTATGCCACCACTTTAAACGAGAGAAGTGAGTATGCTGGAAGTGCCCCTCTATGTAGGAGATGTAGCTGGCATCACACAGGGCCTTGTGTCATTAAATGTAATATATGTAACAAGGTGGGCCATTACCCAAAGGATTGCAAGAACAAAAGACCAGTTGCTAGAGAAAATCCACCACCAGCAACAGTCATTTGTCATACTTGCGGGGAAAAGGGTCATTACATGAATAAATGCCCAAAGAGGAGTACAGATGGTACCCAGGGTAGAGTATACATGTTGAGGGATAGGAATGATCCGCAAGATCCCAGCGTAGTCACGGGTAAGTTTCTTTTAAATCATCATTTAGTTAAAATATTATTTGATTCTGCAGCAGATAGAAGTTTCGTATCTATACCCTTAGCCTCTAGACTTAGGATAAAACCCATAGCTTTAGATAATTATTATGAGATAGAAATGGCCGACGGAAACTTAGTTAGTACTAACACGGTCATTAAGGGTTGTAACCTAACATTACTTAACCACCACTTTGAGATCGATCTCATACCTATTAGGCTCGGTAGTTTTGACGTTGTTGTGGGAATGGATTGGTTGTCCAAGAATCAAGCAAAGATTCTTTGTGACGAGAAAATCATCCATGTACCTATCAACGGTGAGACTTTAACTATCCGAGGAGATCAAAGTAGAACTAGACTTAACTTCATTTCATGTATCAAAGCAAAACGATGCATGTCACGAGGTTGTCAAGTTTTTGTGGTTCAAGTAACGGAGACTAAGCCAGACGAAAAACGACTGGAGGAGATCCCTGTAGTCAGGGAATACCCAGAAGTTTTTCCTAAGGATTTACCTGGCTTAACTCCGATTCGTCAAATTGAATTTCAAATCGACTTAATTCCCGGAGCAACACCTATAGCCCAAGCCCCCTATAGGTTAGCCCCTTTAGAGATGAAGGAACTCTCTGAACAACTCCAGGAATTAACCGATCGAGGTTTTATATGTCCAAGTACATCACCCTGGGGAGCTCCTGTCCTATTCATAAAGAAGAAAGACTTATCTATGAAAATGTGTATCGACTATCGTGGATTAAACAAACTTACTATTAAAAATTGATACCCATTACCCCGGATTGATGACTTATTTGATCAACTACAAGGTTCGAGCGTATACTCAAAAATCGACTTACGATCAGGCTATCATCAACTGAGAGTGAGGGAAGAAGATATCCCTAAGACCGCTTTCAGAACGAGATATGGGCACTATGAATTTCAAGTTATGCCATTTGGTTTGACAAATGCACCAGCGGTTTTCATGGATCTCATGAATCGGGTGTGTAAACCATACTTGGATACATTTGTTATAGTATTCATAGATGATATCCTTATCTATTCACGTAATGAGGAAGAGCACGCTAAGCACTTGAGAATAATCTTAGAACTGCTTAAGACGGAGAAACTTTATGAAAAGTTCTCTAAGTGTGAATTCTGGATTAGTGTTGTGCAATTTCTCGGACACATGATAGATAAACAAGTACTTCGTGTCGATCCAACAAAAATCAAAGCCGTTAAGGATTGGTCGCAACCTAAGAATCCTACAGAGATACGACAATTCTTAGGACTTGCAGGCTACTATCGAAGGTTTATTGAAGGATTTTCAAAAATAGCTAAACCTTTGACAGAGCTAACCCAGAAAAACAGGAAGTTTGACTGGGGAAAAGATCAAGAGATAGCTTTCCAACTTTTGAAGAGAAAGTTGTTTGAAGCTCCGATCTTAACATTACCAGAGGGAAATGATAATTTTGTCGTCTACTGTGATGCTTCTCGAAGAGGTCTTGGAGCCGTATTAATGCAAAAAGATAAAGTAATCGCTTATGCATCACGACAACTTACGAAACATGAAGAAAACTACACTACACATGATCTAGAATTAGGAGCAGTGGTGTTCACTTTAAAGATATGGAGACATTATCTGTATGGCACTAAGTGTACGGTTTTCACTGATCACAAAAGCCTACAACATATTCTTGATCAAAAAGAGTTGAACATGAGACAACGTCGATGGGTAGAACTGCTTGCTGATTACGATTGTGAGATTCGTTATCATCCTGGCAAAGCTAACGTAGTAGCAGATGCTTTGAGCCGAAAGGAACGAATCAAACCACTTAGAGTTAGGTCATTAGTAATGACTCTTCATTCAAATCTACCTTCTCAAATACTCAAAGCCCAGAATGAAGCCCTCAATATGAAGGATCACAAACTTGAGAATTTACGAGGGATGGATAAGGCTTTCGAGATAAGTTCAGACGGAACTCGTTGTATTAAGGGTCAAAAATGGTTACCTTATCATGGTAACTTAAGGAACGTAATAATGCACGAGTCTCATAAATCTAAGTACTCTATTCACCCGGGATCTGACAAGATGTATCAAGATTTGAAGAAACACTATTGGTGGCCCGACATGAAGGCATCCATTGCCAGATATGTGGGCAGGTGTTTAACATGTTCTAGAGTAAAGGCTGAATGCCAAAAGCCATCCGGTTTATTGGAACAGCCTGAAATTCCCATTTGGAAGTGGGAAAGAATTGCGATGGATTTTATCACTAAATTACCTAGAACATTCAACGGGCATGATACTGTTTGGGTAATAGTTGATCGCCTTACAAAATCAGCACACTTCATTCCTATACGAGAAACAGATGATATGGTAACCCTTGCTAGGTTGTACCTCAAGGAAATAGTTTCCCGACATGGAGTGCCAATATCTATTATATCGGATCGTGATTCTCGCTTCACGTCCAGATTNGTGGGAAAGAATTGCGATGGATTTTATCACTAAATTACCTAGAACATTCAACGGGCATGATACTGTTTGGGTAATAGTTGATCGCCTTACAAAATCAGCACACTTCATTCCTATACGAGAAACAGATGATATGGTAACCCTTGCTAGGTTGTACCTCAAGGAAATAGTTTCCCGACATGGAGTGCCAATATCTATTATATCGGATCGTGATTCTCGCTTCACGTCCAGATTTTGGCAATCTATACAAAAGGCCTTAGGTACTCAGATAGACATGAGTACGACATATCATCCGCAAACCGATGGTCAAAGTGAAAGAACTATCCAAACACTCGAGGATATGCTTCGAGCGTGTGTGATAGATTTTGGAAAAGGATGGGAGAAACACTTGCCATTAGTAGAATTCTTGTATAACAATAGCTATCACGCTAGCATAAAAGCAGCACCATATGAGGCACTTTATGGAAGAAAGTGTAGGTCTCCGGTCTGCTGGGCTGAAGTTGGAGAAGTGCAACTCACGGGTCCGGAAATAATCCATGAGACAAATGAGAAAATAGTTCAAATCCGACAACACTTACAAGCTGCAAGGGATCGGCAAAAGAGTTATGCCGATATAAGACGTAAGTCTTTAGAATTTCAAGTCGGAGATAGGGTTATGTTGAAAGTTTCACCTAGGAAAGGTGTCTTTCGTTTCGGAAAGCAAAGAAAGCTTAGTCCGAGATACATTGGACCTTTTAAGGTTTTAGAACGAATTGGTCCAGTGGCATACCGACTTGAATTACCGGATGAACTAAGTAATATACACGACACGTTTCACGTATCAAATCTTAAGAAGTGTTTATCGGACGAATCACTAGTTGTGCCTATTAACGAGCTTCAATTGGATGATAAGCTCAATTTCACTGAGGAACCAGTGGAAATTATGGACCGAGAGGTCAAAAATCTAAAACATTACCGGACTCCTATTGTTTAGGTATGCTGGGACTCCCAAAGAGGACCAGAGTATACTTGGGAATGAGAGGATCAAATCTGTGCTAAATATCCCCATCTATTCACACCATCACATACTAACCATAGTTAAATCTCGGGACAAGATTTTATTTCAGGATGGGAGACTGTCACAAACCACTAACTTCCCTTTAGATTAGAATACCTTACTAACTTAGATTAGGCCCTCACTAGCACCCTAGGATTAGAAATGCCTTACTAACTTAACTTAGGCCCTTATTAGAGCAAACTAGGATTAGAAATGCCTATAGGATTTTCCCGAGTTAAATTTTTGCTTCAATATATGATTATAACCTAACTAACCCTCAGACAAGCTCACGTGTCCACCTATGCCAACCACTACTATGTTTACTTGATGTAAACATCCGGGTATGCCAAGTCTAGGTAATAAACATATTTTCACTAAGAAAACTAGTACTATACTACCCTATACTTGCTAGAAAACCCTATATGCACCTACGTGTTTATAATTAGTTTTAAAACCCTAACTGCCTATTTGAACTTACATGCAAAGTTCTTAGGACATAGATATAAGTTAGAATAGATACCTTAGGATATATTAGAACCTTTAGGATATAGTACAACCCCTAGAAACTTAGGTACAAGTCATATAAGCACAAAACCTTAATTAGGTCATAACTTCCCGAAACTTGGTCAAAACTAGGTTAAAACTTTACCATAAGCTTCCATCACTTAATATAAGCTACTAATAGTAACTAAACATCATTAGGACCTTAATTAAGATACTAAAACATAGATAAAACCCTAAACACTTATAAAACCAAACTAGATTAAAACTTGACTTAAACACCTAAACTATACTACTTAAACACCTTAATATAAACAAGCAACCAACCTAGCACCTTAATATAACTAAGCTAGCACCCTAGCACCTGTAAGCACCCAAGCAAGTAGGTGATGCACCTCCTTGTCACCTCCTTTGCTCAAACCGCCTCTCACGGCTTCTCACCACCACAACCGTCCTAGAGCTCAGCCCCCTAGCTACCATAGCTCATCCCCATCACCTACTAGACCTGCCACCAGCCCCCATAGCCTTGCTTGCTCACCCCTCCCCCTCCGTGACACCTAAGTCACCTATTTCACCCCAAACCGCCATATCGAGCCTATAAATACACCTTCCTCTCCATTTTTCTTCTTCACACCTCTCCCTCTCCTCTCTACCTCACATTTCTGTAGTACTAAGTCTTTAGAAGCAGTAGGAAACGAGTAGCAAGGCCTTGGTCGTGTGGTGTTGTGGTTTGAAGTCGTACGAGCCCTAGAAACCC
>LBNU01003456.1:36091-46876 GCA_014162995.1 Artemisia annua
AAGTATTCTTGATGAGCACCAACAGCGAAACCCTAAATAAGAATCGACTCCTCTAAACCGACCATGAATCAAGTCACTAGTCGACATATAAGAAACGATTAGATATCACAGAATAGTTAGGGATTATAGATCGCTAAATAAACTAAATAATCAGCAACGAAACCCTTAAGTATAATAGTCGACTAAGAACCGACTTACAAAAAACGATTAGGGTTTAATACTTGGAGACGAAATCAAAAGAAAAAAAGAATGAAAAACAATGGCACACCCCAACCCAAAAGATAACTACCTTAAAACCGATTGCATATCATTCCTAAGAACAATAGAGAGGCGGATTTAATGGCAGTTTATGGATGTTTATGGTAGGGGAGGGGTGGCCGGATTTCGCCCCCATGGGGAGAGAGATTGTCACTTACATAGTTCATGATTTAGAGCAGCTTATGAGAGGTTTTTTATGGTGCCAAGGTGAAATGAAAAGGGGTAAGGCAAAAGTTGCATGGGAATCTGTTTGCAAGCCTCAAACAGAAGGTGGCCTTGGTATACGTCGATTGGCTGATTTTAATATTGCCCTTATGACTACGCATATTTGGAGTATATTGACATACAAAGAGTCTTTATGGGTTAAATGGATTCATTCATATAAGCTCCGAGGTAGAAGTTTTTGGGATGTTCCGTGCTTGGGTGATGCTAGTTGGGGTTGGCGTAAACTTCTTGCAATCAGACCTAAGGTACGTCCATTTATATGGCATAACATCAATAATGGAAAGAATACATCTACTTGGTTTGACATGTGGAGTGACTAGAGTCCCTTACGTGATATGCTCACTCCTCGAGAAATTGTTCGGGCTGGTCTAAGCTTAAAGGACTCGGTATATGATGTGATTGAGAATAGTAATTGGAAATGGCCTGCTGATTGGTTGCCAAAATACCCGACCTTATTTACTCTCCCGGTCCCTACTATTCTTCATGATACGAATGACACATTAGTGTGGCGTGATCTGGATGGTAATCATAGGCGGTTTTCAGTTGCGTGTGCTTGGGAGTCTCTCCGTACAAGGGCTGATGTGGTTGAGTGGTTCCACATTCCATGGTTCTCTCACTGTATTCCCCGTCATGCTATTCATTTGTGGCTTGTTATTCGACAGAAGTTGAAGACTCAAGATAGACTGCGGGAATCGAATGTTGATTTGAGCCTTATTAGATGCCCGCTTTGTGAGACGGTTCCTGATTCTCACCCTCACTTGTTTTTTGAGTGTCCGTTTTCTATGCAGGTTTGGTTTCAGGCTCGGGGCTTATCGGGTATGGATTCTGTCCCGCCTTTGTTGGAGGATGTTATTACGTTCCTTATTCCTATATCTAAGGGGCGTTCGGTTGTGAGCATCATCTCGAGGTTAATACTTGCTGCTACTACTTATTACATATGGTTGGAACGCAATACAAGACTTTTCAAGAGAAAGAAGTCAACGGTAGCAGAAGTGGTCCAAGTTATTGTCTCAAATGTCCGGTTAAAGTTGGTTACATTCAAGTTCAAGAAGCTAACTCTCCGGTCTCGTTCAATGTTGGATTCATGGAAGATTCCGAGTGCTTGTCTTATACACGAGGGAAGTGCCAGTATTCGCTAGCCCACAAGTATATGGATTGTGGTAAAGGCAGTGGAATACCATATTTGGTTCTCAGTTCACCAAAGGTGATTCTTTCACCTAAAGAATTGGCTAGTCCTGAGCAAACGGCTACAGGTAAAGACAACTCAAATCCGTTTATAGTTACTGATTTGCTAATAAATCAGATGGTTATCAAGTGTACCATAGTTCTCGAACTTAAACATTTGGCTAGTCCTGAGCAAACGGCTACAGGTAAAGACAACTCAAATCCGTTTATAGTTACTGATTGCTAATAAATCAGATGGTTATCAAGTGTACCATAGTTTTCGAACTTAAACATTTGGCTACTCCAGTAGTGATGGCTATTGGTAAAGAGACATCAAATCCATTATTTTCAATGATTCACCTCTCACAGGAGTTAACACACCTGGAAGTGATGAGAATAGTATGTAACGAATATGTTTTGATGTACACTTAGTCATTTGTTGCTGCAAAGAAATGGTGCTTCTCAAGATGGTGCCATTCATGGAGTTCGACTATTTGGTCCTTTGCAGTTACTGGTTGGAAGCGGGACGTTCACTGGATTCAAGATTCTTCTTGGTTTTATTCCTAGTTAGTTGCTTGTGATGTATAACTAGGTTTGTTGTGCTTATGGCCTGTCATAAGCACTAGTTTATCAAGCTTTTGCTTGAGGTTAATGTGGTACTTCAGCCACATTCCATTTGTACTTAACTTTTTTGGTTATATATATATTTACCGGGGTAAACCCCTTTACCCAAAAAAAACATTGAAGTACAAAGGACGAGGGTGACTCCCTCGACTCAGTCCCTTAGGACACTTACAGACACAAATATAAGAATGACAAAACATTCTTATAACTTACCACTAACCACTATATAAGAGTGACAGACCACACTTATAACAAATAATAGAACATAAACTACAACGCCTAATAAACATAACAAGNTCATGAGCTCTATGTTATAATCTAATAACCGACAAGTACTGATCATACTTGTTACCCGATGAATGATACTTGTATTCACTTTATTATTACTAAACTCTATGAATTCACTCAACATTATTTGTTGACTTTTAGCATGTTTTATCTCAGGTCCGTAAGTACCTCAGCTTGGATGGGCCGCGCAAGGAAAGATTATCGATCAAAGATGGCTCATGTTTTTAAATGTTTTTATGATGTACTAAAATGTTAAAGACTTTTATTATCATATCTATGTATCTTTCAAACTTGTGAAGTAAACTTTTGGGACTTCATGTAAAATATAATAACCTTTTAAGGTTTATATTTATTAAATATTTCTTGTATGAAACTTGTTTATTATGTTTGTACTATGTGATCGATATATAGCACCCCATGTCCCTTCCGCTGCAAACATGAAAATGGGGGTGTTATATCTTAGCAATCTGCCTTGAACGTTTATGAGGGATTTACTTAGGTATTTATCGAATGATTGAACGGAAATCCTGCCAGGGTCAACATCAAACAGCCCTGACAGTAGGTCACTTCGGTGATTCCTTGTGGATTACGCTTAGTGTGTTCGATGGTTTCAAACGGTCTACAGTCGTGGGGTGATCTCCAGCGACTCACCTAATCGTGGGTGTGCGTATGCATGTCTGTGTAAGCCCTCTAGGGGGTATCCAATTAGGAACGGCCTTGGTAAGGATTAGAAGGGGTCTTCACACTATGCTGTTGACAATTTCTAACTCCAAACCTGTATGTACCGGATGTATTATTGCTAACTGTTTCACTGCAGGTACAACCACCATCCTGAACACCAGCTTCCACATGCTCATACTTACATCTAAACAAACATCAAAGCTCTCATGAAAGATCGAAGCAATACATATGTCAAAGACGGATTCCATGCCAAAAGAATCTACAACGTGATAAAGACAAACGATCTTAAGTACAACACCGTATAAAGAAGGATTCTACGTCAACATAAAGAATCTTCACATATGAAAAGAGAGCTTCACAAATATGAAAGTTTCAAACGTCAAAGGTGTATGAGCATGTCGGAATGATGCAGATCCACTGAAGTCTAAGAGAGTGACGAATGGCAAATTACCACATCATGTGATCACTATCTCATCAGCAAAGATAAGGAACAAAGAGCGATGAATCATTTCTACTAATCATTTTTGAAGACGTCTAAAGCTATGAAAGCCACAACTAAAGTCCAAAGACAAAGACGTCAAGCAACCTCAAATGACCGTGACAAACATCACTCCTTCACAACCGATCCTTAGGGGGAGATTGTTAGAACCTAAGTTTATCAACGTTTAGTCAAGTCTCGGTTNTTGAGAACAATTGTACCTTACTTTATGGGAGCCGTTGTCCCTAAACACTTGCTCACTTGATGAGAGCAATTGCCCTTTACATGATGATAGCCGTTGTCCCTAATGCTTGCACAATTTAAAAGAAAAATTTTCACTTACATGATGAGATCCGTTGTCCCTAAAGGCTAACTTTATGAGGGCAATTTGTCCCTTACATGATAAGAGCCGTTGTCCCTAAAGGCTCACTTGTTGAGAGCAATTGTTCCTTACTTTTCTGTCTTTGTGATGCCTATTCTAATAAAGTTGGTCTTATGGGCGATTTTCTGGCCGCCACTTCCCTAGTTTTTCCGGCCAACATCAACCTTCTAAAACGTATCTCTACCTTTGGTATGCAATCGGATTAGAGGGTTGTGTCTTATGTGAAGTGGTGTGCTGTAATTTATCTCTTATCTATCCCTAAATCGTCCTTACTGATTGGGAAAATAAACCCTAATTCGTTTCTTTAAATATGCTCTAAAAACTTGTTTTCTTTCAACGATCTGCTCTTGTATTGATTGCATTCGTGTTTAATCATTTACTTGATCATGTTTGTTGAATTGACAACAATGTTTTTAGGGTTTTTTTGAAGTAATCACTTTTTAGGGTTTTATTTTTTTTGATTTTGGTGGCTGATCGAATAACTATTCCTTTAGTTTATTAGGTCGGTGCAATTTTCCTATATATCTTAAGATTGTAGGGATTTGAATTCGATCTAATTCTATATCTTATTTGATTAGTGGTTTGTGCTCTATCCTTTGATGCTTAATCGTATCCTTTGTGGGTTTCGATACTATTGATTTGGAAGTTGATGAATGTTGGACTGGTTGTCCATCTTGTTATGTAAGTCGATCTATTGATCGTTTATCTTGCTGGTATGTGAATTTTTTCTTGTATGTGGGTTGTGATTTGAGAGAGGGAGGGTGCTGAAGATCGGTATTGGAAGTTAAGTTTTTTAGGGTTCTTATTCAAAAACTCTTGTGATGATGGAGGTTGATGATNTGTCTTTGAGGTGTTGTAGGGTGGTGTTCCCTCTCGGCCTCTTTGTGTATGTTCATCTCTTGGTTGTCACATAGGTGCTCTAATTCTGATTCTTTTGAAGCATGGCTTGTGGGACTATGAAGATGATTATGGGAGTTTGGACTACTATGACGATTTGAAGATTCATGGAATTATGCATTTAATTTGTGTTTTTTATAGTCGTTGTAGTTTATGTTCAATGTATGTTTATGTTCAATGTATGTTATAAGAATGGCGTGTCATTCTTATATGAGAGTCTGTAAGTGTCCTTAGGGACTGAGATGAGGGAAGTCACCCTCATCCTATGTACTTCAACGCTTTTTGGTGTAATGAATTTTGCCGGGGTGAATTAACCCTTTTACCCAAAAAAAAAATCTGCCATAAACTAAATCGTTTTCTCTCTGGTGACAAAAACGATTTTTTTCCCTAAACCCTAAATCGTTTTTTCTCAAAATCGTCCCTTGATCTCTTGTTTTCTGATTCCACTTGTTAATCTAGTGATTTACATTCGTGTCTATCATTGATTAATCTTGTTGGTGGATGTTAACACTGATTTCTAGGCTCGTTTTTTTGAAAATTACGATTTAGGGTTTGTACTTTGTTCAATCGGTTTTCCTCTTAACTTGGCCTAATTCATTTAATTCGGGCATCGAATTGATTATTCTGATGATATAACTTGTGTTTGTCATTGGTTTATTCGAATTGCTGTTTGTTTTTTATGGTTGGGAAAATTTTTGAGTGAATCGTTGTTAGGGTTTTTGAAATCGTTTCTTATCCTTTAATCGCATCTTTTTCTTCCTTAAATCCATTAAGTCGGTTTTTTGACCGACTTTTACATTCTTAAGATCGATTATTATTTGTGCACAATTCTTAATGATTCCCTTCTTTGGGTTTTGTGGTATTGTGCGTATCGTTGCTGGTTCTTGGTACGTAATTCTATACTAAGTTCTTTTGGACTTGGTTACATTCTCCTTGCAAGTAACCCTTGGGTTTTGGATTCTGAATGTGCATCATTATTGGTGCTGGTAATTATTCGTACTCAAGTGGGATAGAGAGAGATGGAAGTGCTGATGCTATTCGTCATTGGAAGTTAAGTTTTACTGGTTTCTTATTCAAAAAACTTTGGCTCTCATTGTTGGAGGTGATCGTTGGGGTGTGCTTTGATTCTGAGCGTGTACATGTATATCATGTTTAAGGATCTGGTCATTGTTCTTCTCCTTCGATCTGCTTGTTAGGGTTTTATCACCCTTGGTTCGTTGCACAGTAGCTTTGATCACTTTGAAATTGGTTCCTAATTGGCTGTTTGAATGGGGTGATCTTGGCATATACTTTGCATATTAGTTGGGTTCATGCTGGTGGTTTGTGTTCATTACAACACATTAGTGGTTGCAGATCGCATGGATGTTATACCATATTATCGTCCTAAAACTAGTTCGTTAGCACGTTGTTGCGTTTGGATTGTGAGTTTTGGATGTGGAGCTGCTATTGTGGATTTGTGTTGATTTATATGTGCTTGTTGTTCATTCTTATTGGAGTTCAGTTGAGCATCTCAACGTACGCTGTTGGAGCGAGTTTACTTGCTGCTCTATCCGTGGTTTTAGAGTCCTTCACCAACCGATGTATGAAACTTGTGAACCGTGCTTCCATTCGAGGATGATTTTAAGATTCAAGTCTACTATGGTGGTTTCTGATTGGTATATGTAAGTTAAGTTTCTCGGGTATCTTATTCAAAAATCCTTGACTCGATTAATAGTAATTCTTTTTGCTATGGATCATTTATGGGTGGTTCGATCTTCATTTTATGGCTCTATTTTATACTTGGGATTGAAGCTGCTCTCTATTGATGGATGTTAGGGTTTGGACCCTATGGAATGTCTTTGAGGTGTTGTAGGGTGGTGTTCCCTCTCGGCCTCTTTGTGTATGTTCATCTCTTGGTTGTCACATAGGTGCTCTAATTCTGATTCTTTTGAAGCATGGCTTGTGGGACTATGAAGATGATTATGGGAGTTTGGACTACTATGACGATTTGAAGATTCATGGAATTATGCATTTAATTTGTGTTTTTTATAGTCGTTGTAGTTTATGTTCAATGTATGTTTATGTTCAATGTTTGTTATAAGAATGGCGTGTCATTCTTATATGAGAGTCTGTAAGTGTCCTTAGGGACTGAGATGAGGGAAGTCACCCTCATCCTATGTACTTCAACGCTTTTTGGTGTAATGAATTTTGCCGGGGTGAATTAACCCTTTTACCCAAAAAAATCTGCCATAAACTAACAATAGGGTTTAGCAAACCCTAACTTACAACTTCATGGTCTTCTACCCATCAAACATGAATCAGTTCACAAATTCCACACAAGGGTTGGTGGGGGACTCTAAAACCACGGATAGAGCAGCAAGCATTACCTTGCTCCAAAGGTGTGCGTTTAGATGCAGAACCGAGTACCCAATAAAGACCCCAAAAGGATTTTTGAATAAGAAACCTTTAAAACTTAACTTACAATACGATCATGAGCAGCACCAAATGCAATAACGACCAACGATCCATGCATTAGTACTGTATGTATACACCGTAACTTCCAAACACAGCGCAAACCTACCACAACAATCAAGTAGCAGCAGCATCACGCATAGTCATAAACCAAGGAACCAAACCACACCAATGATCCAAACAACTACAACGATCCCCATTGATCCAAACAGGACCAAACCAGCACTACGACTCGATCCAATACCTCATCTACTACAAGTTTCAAGTGGTGAAACTCTAGCTAAGAATGAAAACCATTGTATCTTGATCAGTCATAGACGAAAATAGGGTTGGCCAACCCTAACTTACAGCATTCCAGCAACATTGATAACAAGACCGACTAGTGTAAAATTATAATCAACATGATCAGCAGGTCTTGTAACGATCCCAATGGTTTTGAACAAGGAACCCTCACAACTTGACTTACATCTCTCTATAGAGCAGCCTATCATAGGGTTTCCCAAAACCCTAACTTCCAATAACACATATCACTTCTCAAGATGCACCGAATCAGAATGAAGACCAGGATTAGAGATCTGAGAACAACCAATCAATGGTTTTGAACAAGAACCCAAAGAAACTTGACTTCCACTCTCCCAAAAAACCCACTTACAAAACTTGAATCTGAAGTAGAACGATAATCAATTAGAAAACAGCCATAACATAGTTAACATGCAAATTAACAAACCGATCTAAGATCACCACCATGAAGACGTAACCAACGAAAAAGCACGTAACTCTAACATTAAGTTTTAGCATGAACAGCACATCACACCCAAAAAATAACAACGCTACAATTAATGGTATTAACAACAATGATTGCTAATAAATAAGATACCATTAACCACCGACCCATGATCACATGTTGGAAGATAAAACCAATCAGCGATCAGATAACCCTTTAGCAAATAAGAATGAATCGCTACAAAAGAGTTTAAAAGGAAATCAACCGACCCACGATCAAGGAAAACTCTATAGTGATTGAGATAAAAACCAAACTAGTGAGGTAATAAACAATTCTACCAGAACCAGGTAGAGGTAACCCTAAAAACGATTTTTCTCTCTCCCTAGGGGAGAATTCCGGCCGCCACCCTCCACATAATTCCGGCCTTCAAAAAACTGCCTAATCGTCCTCTCTATCTCTTTTTTTAGGGATATGCAATACGAATTTGGGCAGTTATATTCATGGGAGGGTGGTTGGTATCCTATAATTCGTTCATCTTTATTGGATTTCTCCTTTTATTATTTACCGAAACCCTAACTTATCACTCATTATTGGAATCGTTTTTGTTAGGATTTTGGATCGTTGAGAATTTCTAGATCGCTACTCTTATCCTTTTAATTTGAAGTCGGTTCTCTGGTAATTATATAGGGTGCGATCTATGTTGAATGTTTAACCCTAAACGATTGCTTTGTAATCGGTATTAGGGTTTTATTCGTTTGGCTGATCGTCTATGGTTCATGGTTATTATTTTATGATTTGCTTTGGGTGTTGTGGGCAAGCGAAACCTTCCTCTATCAGCCTTCTATCTTTATTGGATCGAATGGTTTATTGGGGATGCTATCATGAACGAAACCCTATTATTAGGGTTTTGTTTTTTATGGTTTTGATTTGCGAGGTTAACGTTGTTATGATTGTCGATGCATGTGTACATTGCTGCTAATTCAGTTTGTAAGTGGGTTTTAGAGAGAGTGACAGTCAAGCTTTGGATGTTAGGGTTCTTTTTCAAGAATCCTATGATTTTTTGACATGATCCTGCTGCAACCACTTTTGGTGTCGATCCAAGACATGCTGATCATTCAAGTTACATTATTCGGTCTTGGTATTGTTGTTGCTGGTTGTTGTGTTTTGGAGTCCTTGTGCATCGTTTCAAAGTCAAGTTGCCATTCGTATTTTATTTTTTTTGATCGATGCTACTGGTCTCTATGGATGTTAAGGGTGTGATTATTATGTTAATCACCCTTGGGTTAGTATATGGCAGTTTATGATACCATCGGTTTGCATTCTAATCTTGGTTGCTTTTGGCAGCTTAATGGTATTCTAATCATGTTCTAGATTGGTTAATGTGTACGTGCATAGTTTCTTCCTACTCTTTGTGAACTGAAAGCACATCTGATGATCCATGAGCAAGGAAGATTGGTTCAAGTTGTTATGCTTGAAGGTGTGGTGCATTGTGACTTGATCATTGTATGTCTTCATGTGTGTTCACTCATATTTGTTAGAAGATTGGTTCAAGTTCGGATATGCTGGAAGGTTGGGTCGCTTAGACCATTTGTTTATGCTTCAAATTCAATTTGCTACGGAAGTCACTCTGATTAGGTTATTAGATTATGCTTGCATAATACTAATAGAAGACGCAATTGGTTGAATCTGGATGTTCGCATGTTTATGATCTGGATCGCTAGAATGACTAAGAAGACTTAAATGTTTATTTGAGTTGTGATGTATTGTATTTTTATTGCTAGTCATGGTTAGTAGTATTTAGATCTGTTAGTTATAAGAATGGCCTGTCATTCTTATATAGTGGTAATGGTAGTGTCCTTAGGGACTTCGATGAGAGACTCACTCTCATCCATTGTACTGAAACGTTTTCTTGATTAATGTATTTTACGCGGTGCCAGGATTACTCCCCCTTTTACCCCCAAAAAAAAAAAAAAAAAAAAAAAAAAAAAAAAAAAAAACAATTCCTACCATCCCAACCGACCCACGATGATCGCCTTAAATAATTAAGAAAAAGTTGTTTACAGATGCAGTAGAGAAAAGAATAGATATCACATCGACAATGGGGGTTTTAAGTAATTGAATCGCCAATAAAGAGTTTTTAAGATATCCAAAAGAGAAAAGAAACCAGCCGCATTCCAATTATAACAAAATACAACAAATAACATGTATTGCATACCCAATAAAGGGTAGAGAGGACGCGTATAAGGTTGATTTAATGGCGGAATGAGAGGGAAGATGGCGACCGGATTTGCTGCCATGGGGAAGAGAGAGAAATAAAAAAAAAAAAAAAAAAAAAAAAAAAAAAAAAGGGTTTTTTCTACCTAATATGGTCGGTTTTGCTTGTTCTTCTTCAAATTTAGCCTTTAGGAACAACGGATCTCATCATGTAGTGTCAATTGGCTCCTTATCAATGTGCAAGCATTAGGACAACGGCTATCCCCATCATGTAAAGGGCAATTGCTCTCATCAAGTGAGCAAGCGTTTAAGGACGAACGCTCCCCCATAAAAGTAAGGTACAATTGGCTCTCAAAGAGTGAGCCCTTTAGGACAACGGCTCTTATCTGTAAGGAAACG
>LBNU01003459.1:0-18651 GCA_014162995.1 Artemisia annua
ACATCAAGCTATCATTCGGAGGACTTTCAAGACCCTTCGCTAGGTGACAGGACTTTACTCAAACATTTCCTATGTTCTATTTTATTTAAGTGAATTCTGGGTAGTTTGCACATGAGGATCAGTGGAAAGATAACACCAACCTTATTGAAAGGATTGGAGAGTTTTGATTGGAAGTGATGTTTTATTTATTTATTTACTAATTTTACATGCCAAAAGTCATACTCAAATCATTTTGATATTGTTAAATACGTATAGATGTGCTTGGAATGGATTAACCTGAGATTTGATTAATAAGGATAGTATAGAGATTTCGTACAAGTCTTTTGTTGATTTTTACTCAACAATGGATGTGTAATTCAGTAAACATGTATAAAGTTAGCCCATTTTGTTGTATGGTTATAGTTCATATCGCTAAATGTTTAAGATTGCTATGTGAAACTGTTATGAAATTGGAAATAGTATAATATAGGGAATTGCTATCCCTTCAAAACTGAACAATTCCATATATATGTACAAGTTTTTTTGATTTAACAGGCTTCATTTAGATTGCGGAAGAGTGAGATATACATTGATACAAAATGAAATGCTTATATCTACATACCAATGCATTTCCAAAAGCTTCGTGTTGGGTTTTGCTAATGTGTGCCCACTGGATACACGATTGGGCGCAATGAATGAAGACAAAAAATATTTTAAATAAAAAAATGCATTTAATAAACATTTATTGATCTTTAAAATTATCATAATTAATCATAATTTTGATATAAACTAACTCTAACATTCCTTATATTGTCATCATGAAGGGTAATATGAAAATACCTAAGATCAACCAATGCATAAGTCACCTTACGAAATTAATATGACCAATGATGTACATTATTTTGCGATATTTCTTATTTCATTCGCTTATTTCCAAACTCATATTCTCATGAACTTTTTATGTAATTAACATATGAAACTTAGATGAAACATTAATATTTAGTATAATTTATGTCTTCTTTCGCTAGCGGTAATTAATTTTGTACATCAAAATGACTCATGTCTATATAAATACTATGTATGAACTTTTATCACGTACATCAAATATAATTATAAATTATAATTAAAACGAAAAATAAAAAATTAAGCTATTTATTTTTTAATAAATAAAAAAAATTTAGAAAAAACCCCGCGCGTGTGCGGGCATTATAACTACTAAATAAGAAAGAAATAACCCGAAATCACATAAGTTTAAAAACAAACTTCTTTTATTAAGAGTATAAAAATCTGATTCAAATTAAGGTGAAGAAGAAAAGTCAGTTTTTAAGAAATAAAAGTCAAAAAACTAACGATGCGTATCCGGGGAATCGAACCCCGGTCAGTACCGTGGGAGGGTACTATGATACCACTACACTAGATACGCTTCACATGTCATTACTTGTCCACTTAAATTTATAAAAACCACATCTCCACCCCTTTGAATCCCGCTCCAAGCCATCTTATTTTCCCATTATATAAATAAAAAATCAATAATCAGACACACAAAACTTAAAAATCCCAACGGCACACCATAAAAATCGTTGAAGAAAAAAATAACCATGAGGCTAGTCGGATTAACCGGTGGAATTGCTACTGGAAAAAGTACTGTTTCCAATCTCTTCAAAGCTAATGGTTTTCCAGTTGTTGATGCTGACGTCGTTGCTCGCGTAAGATCCGCTACCTAACTCTAATTCTGTTTTTTCTTTTTATCGAATTTAGTCTTCTAGGAGTAGTTTACCTATAGGAATATTATAATTATTACTATGCGGTAGTTATAAATTTTTGTATCGAATTAGTCGATAGATAAGTTTACCTATATCAGTTATCTATATGTTTGAACGCGCTTTAGTTAATTTGACTAGCTTGACTTAATAAAAGTTAGTTACGCAGGTAATAAAGCGTTATGGTTTCGCAACGCGATAGGATTGTGTGTGTGTATAGTCAGACTATGGATGACTGAAACAGGTATTTAAAATTTTAAATGCTGGCAGTTATGCTTTGGATTTTTTAACGAACTTAGAGGAGAATGTGGTTAATAGAAGCTGTTATTATGTTTGTTTGTTAATACTAGTTGGAAGCGATTAAATAAGTGAATGTTATAACATGCTTATATGTGGCTTGTGAGCTTATTTGATTTTGGCTTATATTTTATAAGCCTCAATTTTCCGGCTTATTTTGAGACTTGTGGGCTTATATTATACAAGCTCATAAGTTTGAAAATAAGACACAAAGTTGAGACTTATGAATATAAGTAGAAATCATATAAGCTTAAACAAACACCCCCAAAGGTAACTTAAACCTTGAAACATTGAAAGACCACTGAATGAAGTTGTTATTATCTGATAATGGTGTGAGCTTCAAGTGTCGTGATTAGATTGATGTGTCAGATTGAACTCTGGCGAGAGATGGAACTTAATTAGAGGTGGGGGGCCATCCAATGGATTTCGGAGGCCCTGAGCGGTAACGATAAGTAGGCCCCCATGTTTGACGAACATAACTTTTTTATCGATCTGTGTAAGAGCATGCCACTGATTCTAATGTAAACAACAAAGAATGAATAATTATCGACTTTTTCATTCTCAAACATGCGAAAGCCTTGGAAGAAAACACTCAAGTTACAAACATGTGAATATGTAACTTGATAATATATTTAAGCGAGGCCCCATAGAATTGGTGGCCCTGTGCAGCCGCCCCATTTGCACAGGGTGTCCACCGGCACCGTAGAGGCGTGATTTTACTCATTTGATGAATTAACTTACAAAGGGGCTTTTTTATTGTAATATGAATATAGGATATTCATTAGCCCAACAGGAAACTTAAGGAGGTAATCACTAGCCACTAGGCTGTCAGTTTAAGCATGAATGGTGTTCCCGAAAAATAAGAAGAATGTGTGGTGTTGTTGGAGACGATTTGAATAATGACCTGAGTAGTTTCTAAGTATTAAAGATATAATAAATAATTTAGGAAGAGTTATAGACATTAACTTGAGTATGTTGTTTTTATGAAATCCTTGGTTCAGAAATCATAATTAGTGCTGTATTACTTGTTTAAGTTAAATTTGCAAGAACTTAACTGAAGGCTTTGATAATTAAAAAATGGTAGTTTTAAGGGTTACATATCTGATTTCAAATTCTTGTTGTCTCATGTATGTGTTGGTTCACGTCACAGAATGTATTGAAGAAGGGTACTGGCGGTTGGAAAAAGGTTGTAGCAGCTTTTGGAGAAGAAATATTACAAGAAAACGGGGAAGTTGATCGGGAGAAATTGGGCGCGATTATATTTACTGATCCTTCAAAACGCCAGCTTCTCAATAAGTACACTAATAACATATTACTACTATTTTTATGATCGTATAGTCATCATCTCCCTTAATTCACTATTTTTCATGTAAAAAGTTAGATACTTCACCGAATTTATGAATGAATTTAGCATCTCTGAAATAACACGTTTTTTGGGTTCTATAAGCATGTCAACCAAAGTGATAAGAGCGTTTATATAACGCAAATAATCTGTGAATGCCATATATTTGTTTTATTAAAAAAAAAAAAAACAAACCCCGAAAGAGATCATTTAGAAAAACTAATTTTATTACTAACTAATGAACTTTATAATTTTATTTGTAGGCTTCTTGCACCTTACATAGCATTTGGTATCTGGTCGGAAGTGTTTAAGCTATGGATCAAGGGTTGTAACATCATCATTCTTGATGTCCCATTACTATACGAGGCCAAAATGGATAGGTGGACAAAGCCAAATATTGTTGTGTGGGTTGATCCCAAAATACAACTCAAACGCCTCATGGTTAGAGATGTAATTTCTGCACAAGATGCTCGATATAAGATAAATGCTCAGATGCCTCTTGATGTAAAAAAGTCAAAAGCCGACCTAGTGATCGATAACAATGGATCTTTGGAGGATTTGAATGAAAATTTTAAGAAGATTTTAGTTCAGGTTACCAAGCCCTTGACATGGACTGAATTTTTGCTTTCGAGACAGGGTGCTATTGTGGCTGTTATATCAATATTTTCTGCTGTTTATGGATGCAAGAAGATGGTTGCACGCTTATGATGCCACTGTCAGTTATGACTTATGAACCTTAAAATTGTTAGTAAGCAGCCCCTTCTGTGTCCTGTAAACTGATCTTGTAAGTTTAAAGTTTAAGTTTAAAAAGGGAGAACTACATTGCTTTTTCTTATAGTTCCCCAGTATGAATATAATATGAAGCCATTTTGCTATAAAAAAGAATCTTCTTTTGATATTTGGTGTCATTGGTGCAAGTCAACATTAATGACGTCTAGTGCGTTCATTGATAACTTGTGTGTGCATTTCTGTAACAGTTTGTTGATTGATTTCTTAAAGTATACATGTTTGCTGTTGATAAGAATTATGATCTTGCTTTTATGCTACTTTTTTTTCCGATTGGGTTGTTGTGAAAGATATTGTCACATGTCACTCAAACCCTTAGAAAGTTAAGTGAGACAATTGGATCATTAGAAGTTGGAGAGTTGATACATAACTCCATTTGGAATATCTTTGCTTTATGCTAGTCTCTCCTTATTTCAGGACACCCTGCTTCTATTGTTTACGTTATCTCAAGTCTAGAAGCGCTTCCAGTTTTATATTTGGCAACCTTTTGGCTATTTTGGTTGTTATGCTATTTGCCGTTATGTTTCCCCCCGCTTTTTCATTATTTGTAATGGTGCCTGATGTGAATGAAGTAATTTGTGTAGTGTACAGTTACCCTCATGATCTTTTATGAATAATTTTTGTAGGGTTTCTTGTTATGTCCCAACAGCTGACAAGTGTTAATTGAGAACGTTCTATGGATCAACCGAAAATGCTTTATGAATCAACCAGCTAGTTTTCTATCATCATCACATGATTATCATCGCATGATTCTGTTTCTGATGTGCCCTTAGTTTGAATACTAAACTGGAATTAGCATGACTCTTTATTTGTGTTTATCTTTTCGTTTGTTTGTTTTCGTGTCTAACTCGAAAGCTTGAAGCCAGCTTTTCGTTTTTTTGGTATATCGAACTTGAGGCTCACAAGAGCTACAACAGTCATGGTATAACATATATATATATATATACATTCCGTCAGTGTTTTTGGGCTTATATGAGGTTACTCAGGTTTGTTAGCCTGCTGGTTGTTACCGCTTTCTCATGATTGATATCTGACTTTTGACCGACTAAGTCCTCGTGACAAATTCTACCATCAAACAAACTCAACTTGGATTAATTATAAACCTCTCTCGGTTATTGACATGACCCACAACAAGTATTGGTATCAGGCACCAAAATCGAATCTGCCACATAGTCCACCTAGTGATCTCACGTTAAGGCACTTTGTAGTTTGTATTATTGTTGTTGCAGTTGCAAAAATGACATGATATTTGCTTTTGACCAAAAAGCAAAAGGCAGGACACTGAGTGGTTGAGGATATGTCTGATAGTAGAGAAAGGATGACTTTTATTAGTTTGATATTTTTTTACCAAGTGATTAAAGTTTAATTACTAGTTTATTAACACCGTTATAGATTATTAAACGTGTTAATGATAGGGTTTTGAATGAACTGCAGGACTCTATAACTTTACATAACTCAAGTGGCATGTTCACTGAAAGGATACATGTGCAAGCTCCAAAAGTGAGGTATAGTAGCACGTTGGTAACTTTCTCGTCCTAAGGTTGGAATAAGTCATATCATTTGGTATAAAATTAGCGAGTGAGAGTGAACCAAATGGCTTCCATCTATTGACAGATGAATCTTTATATGCGAGCCAGTGGAAATTAGTGTACATAATGATGATGATTTAGTTCTGATATAGTGTCATGATTATGGTAGTTTTAATATGTTGACCTGCTAACCAACTGATAGGAATGTTTTGGGCTTCAGATATCGTCCAAAGTGAGAGCTAACAGTAAAGTAAACCTGGAAAAGAGTGCTTAATAACAGAATAGATGGCGAAACATCATTTAGTGTAAATCATGTTTTGGTTATTAACTAAGAATAAATTGAGCTTTTTTTCCCCCCTCATTAGGCAATGTAATTCATTCCACTGTACTGTTGTTTGAACCTTTTTCCCTGACAATCAGACCTTCACAATTGGGGATTATTCTTCCATTTGAGATGACATTTACGAGTACGTGTTAGGTTTTGATCCGTATTACTAATTTGGGCATTTTTTTTTAACATTAACCAATATTACTTAATATAGCTTTGATCAACTAAAAACTAACTCAAACTTATAATTGGGCAGTGATTTCTAATCATTTTGATCAACAGCAACGACGAAAACAATGGCCAGTCCCGGCAGAACGTGTATAAGGTTTAATCCACAAGCACAATGTGATCTAAGTGCCCCTCCCACACCTCATAGGCTCATCACACACATGCATATGTAACATGGACATAGAGAGTTAAGAGACAAATACGTCATACTAGAAACACATTTTACTATTTTAGGAATAGGTCTACAACCGTATTTGGATTGTTGTGTGTATTGTCATTTCCCATATCTTTTGGTTAATTACATGACCGGAAAAGTATGCATACTAGTTAAATGTAATACATATATTGACGTTAAGACATCTTGATTTCGCTTATAAAACGTAACCAGCTTTTCACCTAACAAGTCTCAAAGTTCATACCATAATTTTTGTTACATAATTCGAGTGAAATTGATCAGTTTAATAAGTTTCCAGTATCTTGTGTATGTTAGAAAAAAGTTAAAATCAAGAATTTCTATAGACTAAATTATTTTCTAGATTCCAAATACGGAGTATATGAATGATCTTTTACTTTAATTCCCGACAAAAACTGAGACATGAATTTTAAAAGACTATCATATAATTCATAAATTGGTCAAACTCAATTAAATAAACAAATGTACCAATTCATGAATTTGAAAGTTACAAAGATCTCTCTTTTAAAAAAGTTCAAAACTCACGAAACTTTATTAAAGAATTATCATAAATACATGTGTCAATATGAGTCAATAAAATTGTGTTACGTTTTTCATGTTAAATTGACACATATATGTTGGTAGAATTTTCTTGAAGGTCTCTTTACAGTAAAACAGTTAATGGTTGTGTTTGGCGACAAGCGTTTTGGAGCGATAAGCGACATGCGGTAAGCATTTGCTTGTTTGACAACATCTCAACAAGCGTTTAAAACATGGCCAACCGCTTCAATCTTAAATGCTTCTTGAAGAAGCGGTAAGCGACAAGTGGTAAGAATTGTTTGTTTTTACACTTTATAATTCAGTTACAGCTACGTTACCAAACACGTTTTAAAAACAAACAACTACTGCTTACTGCTAACTGCTACAACTACTGTTTACTGCTTGCTGTTGAAACGCACAAATAATACTTACTGGGCCGAGTTTAAAAATCATTTATTATCTCATTATTTTCAGATTTAAGTTGAATTTTAAAATAAAATTTATAATTGGATTCATGATTCATGATAGATGTCTTGTGTATAAGTTAAAATAAATCAATTAAGAACCAACTAAGTTTAGCTCAGTTGGCCAACTGAGTTCCTTCTAAAGTTTGGGGAGGGATTTTGGGTTCGAGTCTCGCAAATAACAAAGAAAATTCGGATTTTTCTCTTAGTGCGAACCCCTTTTGCATTATTTAACTCGGAGGTCGGATTTCAAGTGTTATGCCGTTTTTATAGAGAAAAGCAAAAAGAATGAATCAATAAAAGAAAAGAATATGATGAGTAACAATCTTAAAAATCAAAATAATGAGTTACTCCATCCGTCTCAAAATTATTGTTATGAGAGAGAAATCACAAAGTTTAATAAAGTGGGGGCACTTTAATTTTCAACCACTAAAATGGAATTTTCCCCCACTAGATTCTCTAGTTTTTACTTAATAAGGAAAGTGGACAATTATTTTGAAAGAAACCCGAAAAAGAAATGTGGACTATAAATATAGGATGGAGGGAGTAATAAATAATTTTTAAATTTTGTCCAACGAGCATCGTTTAACAAAACCTTCAAAATAAATGATGTGATTCTTAAATTGTACTCCTATCAAAATTTAATTAAACATTACTTCACATTAATTTACGAACTAACATAAAAATAGTACTGGTTGGGTTTGGTGCCTATTGATTTCGAGTAATTTGACTTGTCACGTGACATTAATGACGTGTTAGTAAATGGGAGTAGTACACTCATATATGGTGTGCGCTGACGTGTCTCCCATACCAAACATAGCTCTCACCACCTTCAATTTATAAACCTCACTCACTCTCTCATTTTCTGGTCATCATCTAAAACTAAAACCTCACCAAACCCTCTTTTAAAGCTATGGCTAAACAACCAACTTCCGGTCAAAACAACGCTGCAGATAACCTTCAGGTATATTTTTGTTTTAACTCCATATATTTTGTCACATGTTTTTGTTCTTGTTATTTATATGAAACATGCTTTTTGTTGTTCTTGTTGTTAGACATATCAAACATTAGTCTAAATAATTAGTTAGATATATTCAAGGCCAATTTTTTTTATGTGATTGTACATGGTCTCTAAAGTTTTGGTATTGAAGTTTATTCAAGTACAAATGTTTTCTTTTAGTGTTGTTGTGCATATCAAACATTAGTCTAATCTTGTTAATCAACTAGCTAAATTTATTGTTGCTTTTTATGCAATTGCACATGGTCTCAAAATTTTTGGTTATGTAATTTAGCCGAGTACAAGTTGTAGTTTTTTAAGGCTATACTTTATAATTTTGCCAAAATTTTTGGTATAGGAATCTCTAGCCTTGTAGTTACAAATGTTTAGTCTTTCAGAACTATACTTGATTTTTAGAAAATGGTTTTACATTTTGTTTAAAAAAAAAAAAAAAAAAAAAAAAAAAATCCTAGTTAATATAATAGTAGCATTTTAATTTTTAATTCATGTGGTTGTTATGTAATCTGCAGACATGGATATTGAGAGTTTACATCCATTGTGAAGGATGCAAGAAGAAAGTGTTCAAAGTTCTTCAAAGCATTGATGGTAATTCATCTACTATATATTAGTTTTTATCTAGCTATTGTTTTTTAATTTGATCAATTTAAAAAGTCATATAGGTTTGTGTACTAATGATTTTATTTATTTTAGGTGTTTACAAAACAGTAATTGATGCAAAGGAACACAAAGCAACAGTTACTGGTACCGTTAGTGGTGAAACTCTAGTCCAGAAGCTTCAAAAATCGGGTAAGCACGCCGAGATTTTACCCGAAAGTTTCAAAGCACCGGCTAAGGAACCCGAAAATGTTGCTGGGAATCAAAAGAAGAAGAAAAAACAGGGCAACAATAAGAAGGGTGAAGTAATGGTAGTGGATGATATTGAGGATGTTAAAGACGAGAAAGCGGAATCTGAAGATGTGGCAATTGATGGAAATGATGCCGAAAATGATGAGACAAAAGGCGAGCCAGAAGATAATGATAATAAAAGTGACAGTAAAGATGACGAGGACGCTAAAGACAATGGTGGTGGTGGTAAAAAGAAGAAGAATAAAAAGAAAAAGAAAGGCGAAAAAGATGAAAATAAAGCGCCAACAAAAGGCGATATTGATGATTTACCAACTGATGATCTAGCCGATGACGAAGTAAAGGAAGAAGTAAAGGTGAAGAATGTAGAAGCTTCCATGGAGCAATTAAATCTTGGCCCTCAAATGGTGTACGCCGCACCACCACCGTACGGTATGGCACCGTATGTTAATAATAACTATACCCCTTACTACCCTACACCGGGGTATGGGGTGAGTTACAATACCTCATACCCCGGTGCTGAATCTTCATACTATTCCCCACCTGTGTATGGATACGCTCAATCTCATCCGGCGGGGTACTACCCTCCACCACCACCCCGATCGTATTATCCTAGGAGCGCGTTTGATGATCATGATGATGAAGGTGAGGGCAAGGGCTATTGTGCTATCATGTGATGAAGAAGTCCTTCGGTTACAAACTTTGAACAAAAGGAAAGTTGGTAATATGATATCCAAGTTTGTTGGACATACGTAATAATCATATAGATTTTCTATTCTATTAGTACTATAGTTTGAACCTTACCAACTGTGTTCAGTGTGGTTGTTTTGCAGAGTATAATGTTTCATAGTAGTAATAGTTAGGATGATAGTTTTGTTTTTTATCGTTTACAACTTTGGCAGTGTAACAGTAGAATTATGTGGTGGTTGTTTATATATACATATATGTATAACGTATCTAGTTACTTGATTTATTAGTTACAAGCAATGTTTTAAAAACCGGGTTCTTAATCGCCCGGTCGAGTCACCTGGTTTTCCATTTAAACTTCTTTTTATTTTTTCGACCGGGTCAGCCAGTTCGACTACCGGGTCAACCCTGTTTTTACAAAATAATTGAGAAAAATCAAACCCGACCGGGTTTCAAGACCGGGTTGATCCGGGTCACTCAAAACCCGGCGGGTCTAACCGGTTAACCTGGTTTTAGAAACCCGGGTTTTTACCCGTTTTTGTGGCCGGGTATCTGTCTGACCGGTTGAATCGGCCAGGTCGACCCGGGTTTGAAAACATCGGTTACAAGTATATCTTAACTTGTAGTAATGGTTACTTAATAACATAAAAGAAAAAATAAAATACAAGCTCTAATATCTTAATAAGCAAACAACTTAAGTAAGATGTAGCCAAACATTTTAGTAGCCTAAAGAAGTAAAGATAAAACCTGAAAAAGGTTCAACACTAAAAGCAATTCAAGCTTTGTCTTCCAATTCCATTTTATCAAGTCTTCACTTTCACTCATCACAAGAACAAAAATAAAGGTGAAAAAGCTAATGTGTTTTGCATGAGTTTTCTTTATTACTTTTGGACATATTAGATTAGACATCATTTGATAGACATTGATCGTATCATGAAATTTAGTGAAAGCCACAACAAACTATGGACGTACTATTCGTATATATACTAGAATTATATGAGCAGGGCCGTCTCATGTATTTCGGTGGCCCCGTGCCATCACCACAAAGAGGCCCTTAAACACACATACAAAATACACATGAACACTAAAGCGTGAACTAATTAAACTCAAGCCTTATGTTGTGTATATACATATAATTAAGTGCATGGAATTTTCTGGCCCTCGTTAAACGGTAACCCTGTACAATGGCATCTCTTGCACTCCCTTAAAGCCGACCCTGTATATGAGGTGTAAGTTTACCCAAGCAGAATGATTTATTCTATGAAATTCGAGTGTTACACAGAACATGATTAGTCTTTTCGAAATATTGATTATCGGTCATCACACACTTTATTACAAGGGAGGTGATTTGCACACTTTCATATTTGATTGGGACACTTCAAAACGTGCGTTAAACAGTTGCAGAGTGTCCTTATCAAATCTATGAGTGTGCATTCACTTCCCTTATTACAGTACATTATGTGAAAACAATGTCCAAGCTTACTATTTTGAGAGTATCCGTGCTTTTTATTGTCCATTTTCTTACAAAGACCTCGATAAAATCGACTAATAAGAACTAATATGACTATTGATATAACCTGATTATTAACACAAAAGCTCTAGAACTGTATAAAATACATATTTGAAATAAGTGATGAAAATGATTGTTCTAAATGGTCCTTTTCTGAAAAGATAATAAGATAATAAATGGTTATGCTTTATACACAAAGGTACGAATTCGTTTGATTTAAAGCTTTATCTTTTTATATCAGTAGACATCTTGCTTTAAATTGTAAAGTCAGTTTTTGTGGTTCATTTGTGGTCTCTCTTAAATGAAGTTGGTACTTATTGGGGCCTCGTAGTATGGGTCCTATATTATTTTTGGGACATTATATTTACGTGCACCTAGAAATGTTTGTGCTATTTTAATCTAACCCCACAAGTCATTTCGATTTTAATCAGAAGTACTTTCCGAAAGGTTTAAGTCGACGGGAAAATCCAGACCGAGTATATCTAATTTTAGTGCCGACTGATCTTCTTCAAGTGCCTAGTCTCATACAATGAGCACATGTTTCAGTGAACTTTTCAGCCAGAAGTTATGTTTGAACAATAACTTATTTCTCCAAAAGCACTCATTGACCAATGAGCAATGTTTTATCTAATACTATATTATAAAGTATTTGGGACTATTTTATAATTAGAAATGCTTAAAATTCAGATTTTTTATTACTAATTATGGCAAATACACACAATTTATAACCACCCAAACAACCACTCCAATAATTTATAACCACCCCAACAACCACTTTTCACCACCCCAACAACCTCCTCTTAACCATCAAAATAATCAAACCCCCCACTATACATTGCATATATGAATGGAGTTATATTTGGTTTAAGTTTTAGAGATTATGTGGTATCCGCCACGCATTGTGCGGGCACCATTCTAGTTGTTTAATTATACGCGTAGTACTAACTAAGTTTAAAATATTTGTATAATGTATAACGAAACATTCAACATTAAACAAGTCATGTAACTTAGAAAATGGGAGGTGATTTGCACACTCTTAAAAATGATTGTCACACTTAAAATGTGAGTATGTTGACATTTATACTCTTGGATAAGAATAAGTCCAAACAATGTGAGGGTATAAATGTCAACACACTCAAAATTTGAGTATGCTAATCATTTTTGAGAGTGTGCAAATAAGAGAAAATGTTCTGCAAATATATACTGGTAAAATATATGGCGTTAGAGGCTCTTGGTTTTTCGTGTGGGTCTGAGTGGTTAGTGTCATGAGAGTGGGGACAACACTTTCATATCTTGAGTTACTGTGGCCACTAGTACGCTGGATTTTTTGTGTTTGTTTTGGTTTGTCCTTTTAATTTGTTCTTTTGTTCATGTTTTTATCAGAGGCTCGCTATTTTAATCGGCTTGTTGTCCTTGTTTGTATCTTGATTTGTTTTTTCTGGTAATATATCTGCCTTTCGTTAAAAAAAATAGCAATTCTCTATATTAAAATACAACATTCTATTTGTAAACACGAAACATATCATGAAAAAAGATGTAGTAATTTACCACGAGTAGATATTTGGTAGATATTTGCTTTAGTATAACGTGTCATTTGATGATTGACAAAAAGTTGCCGCGACAAGTTCTAGAGTTTTCGGTTGCATGGTTTCATTTCATAAAAAGTCAAAAATGACCTCCACTCAAACAAACAATTGAAGGATTTATTTACACAGTTCTAGATCTTTCTTCTTGTTCATAGCCCATATGCATCAACACTTGCTTTATCTATACTACCTATAATGTAAAAATGGTCAAAGGTGAAAAGTGAAAAAGTCAAAATTTGTGAAAAGTTGAAAATATGTTTTGCATATTCTACCCTTGAAACCTTGAAAAACCATCTTTAAAATGTTGAAAGTCAATGTGGAAAGGTTTAAGTAGTTAAGCGAGCCCAAGTGAGAGTAGTACCGGTTTGGGTGACCGACCGGGAAGTCCTCATTTGGAAACCACAAGCTCTAATGATATCAGGCGAATCGGGAATAGGAGTGGGGTTATTCCTAAGGAGAGGCTCGCGGTTAGTATCTCTGCCCGAGGATGCGACACTAACTCGAGCCAACAACTAACAACTAACATCTAACAACTAACCCGCCGTTCAAAAAAAAAAAAAAAAGTCAATGTGGAAAGCATTTACATATATAAATTCCTACATCCATCTCTTTAATTAAGTCGAGTTATTTATAACACACGGTTATAGACTTTCTTATGTTACTATATTCTTAGTTGGCAACTAATTATGATAAATTGATTTTTCCGAAACTTTCTTACAATAAATATTAACTTTCATTTATTTTTTTAGTATATCTCCTAGCAACATTTAGTTAATATCAGTTGATTCTTATCACAATCTCTACACAAAATTATCCACACTACTAAATAAAAACGATGAGGTGATGATGAGCGTGGGACATATATGAGCTAGAAACTGATTCGAATTTTTTCGGACGAATATGAATACCCATATGACGTTGATGGTGGTGAAAACTTGATAACAATGATGGTTTTACTTTTGATGGGGTGATTTTTAAGATAACAAGAGTGATGGATTACAACAATTATTTAACTAATGAACTACATATAAACATAATATTTGCTTGTTGTATTCCTTTTTCACCTTGCAGTTATTAGTTGTAAAGGTATGTGTTACTACTCAAATTACAAAGTAAGCAACCAATTATTTGCATGCCGTGTATTAACATATTCGCTATTTATTTTCAAGTTTGCATCATGTTACATGATGCAAACTAGGGGTGTAAACGAGCCGGTACTGCCAAGCTCGAGCTCGACTCGATTACTATAGCTTGAGCTCGAGTTCGGTCGAGCTTTATATTTCGAGCTCGAGCTCGACTCGTCATATAAAACTCGAGCTCGAAACTCGACTCGAGCTCATTTACTTCTACATTTCATGCTCGAACTCGATAAATACTCGGTATATCAAGCTCGGCTCGACTCGATTTGTATGAAAATTAAGTAAATGTATGTATATGAAAGGGTAAAAGTGTAATTTAATCGAAGCTCGTTAAGGATCGCGAGCTTCACGAGCCAAATATTTTGGAACTCGAGCTCGACTCGACAATGAACTCGAGTAGCTCGAACTCGAGCTCGACTCGTTAAATCGAGTCGATTTCGAGTAATTTTATTTATTAGTAACAACCATTGCAACAAGCTTCCACTGCTCCTTTTATTTTATTTATTTCACTTTGCTCCGTGGTTTGGTTATCATTTTTTCATTGGGTTGCATTTCATAAAAATATAACAATAACGGCATTGTTGCATTTTTTTTTACACTTCACCTTCAACCGTTGAATTATATTAAGATGCAATTTTTTACTGATTGATGTATTAGTTTTGACATTAATACTATAGAATTGTAGGCCGGTTTGAATGTGTGAAGCGGCTGAAGCCGACAATAAAATGAACTTAAGTATACTTCTTTACCATGTGTGGGTAACTAAATTTAGTAATCCATATCTATATTATCTATATTATTGATAAAGCATTTACATCAATTTCTTTAGGAACAATCACCTTTTCTTGAAAGTGAAAAAGTGAAAACTAAAAATGCAAGGCTGGACACGAAAACTATTGAAGGAAACACGACTATATCCCAATGTGTTAATACAAACTTCCAAATGAAATTTCAAATAGTTTCCATAATCTATATAATGAAAAAGCATTTAGATGTACAAAAAATTAAGTGATAATTGATTAGTTTATTTAAATGAAAAATATTACTAAACAAAAATATTACTATTTTTCTTAAATGATAGTTGATCACTTTACTTTTGATTTACGGACATATCAATGGGTTATGCATATCTTATATAAAAAGAGGCATATGCGTATTGGAGGTTTAAAAAATAACTAGACGAGTACCCGTGCATAACAACGAGATTTTCTATCTGCAAACAACTATAATTACACAAAACGTTACAAAAACACTTAACCAAAGCATCACAATAACTATCTGCCGCTATAAATCCCGTTGATATACATAGGTACTCGTCTAGTACTACAAAAGAAAAAAAAGTCGTCATGGTGGGCTAGTATGACCAAGAGCATTAATCAATAAGGGTGTTGGCAACCCAACACTCGGAGTCATGGGAGGATTCTCACTAACCAATCACAGAGTGCCATGTGGCAAGAGGATTCTGGAGGATTCTGAAGACAAAACTGTTGGCAGCTGGAGGATTCGGAATCATGCCTCACTTTATTTATTTAATAAATAAACACATGCCTCACTTTATTCCCATGACACTCACTTTATTCCCATAACTCGAAATCTTCACTGGGCTTTCGAAACCCATGATTCTAGAGTCTTGGGGGTTGGCGGCGGTGTTCACCGGCGTCCTCCCTCCCATGACTCCGAGAAGACGCTTGGGTTTCCAACACCCTAACAGTTGCAACTTAACGAATATGACACCTTAGTTCAAATGTAGAATTTAGAGGTGAGATATGTTGATTCAAAACTCGGAAACCGTAAATATCAAGAAGAGAATTGATACATGGACTTAAAACTCGGAAACCTAATTATGGGTTGTAAATTAAGTGGGTTCCTGTCTGTAGCCATCAGGATAATGTCACATGTTTTTAAGTCCACAATTAGGTCTATGTATAATATAAATAAAATTTACAACTAAAGAACACTAGGTATTCAATTTTACTATTCAATTTCATTTCACAACCGTAAAATATATGAAGGTATTTAACTTCATTCAATTTATTGAGAATTTTTTGTGCGTAAGATATAGTTGGACATTGTTTGAGACCGGTCTTTGAGGAAGTGTTCGTTGACATCTACACGTGTACGAAGTTTGAAGTTTTTCCGCTAATTTAAATTTTGTGGAGAGAAATATATGAAGTTATTTGACTTTACTTATTGATTATAAATTTTGTCGGAAGTACATATCATGAAACTTAGAATTTAAACATTTTGTATCCGTTAATACTCTTGCAACAACTAATTTGAATTGTGGAATACGTTACTCTACACATGACTCAAAAAACAGATTGAAAACATGCCATGAGGCTTTATTTATTGAGTTGATGTNTTTTTTTTTTTTTTTTTTTTTTAATTTATTTAATGATCATAACATTTTCCTTAAATGTTATAAGATCACTTTTTGTAAAAACGTACAAGAAAAAAGCTATTAAAACTCATAAGTGACAAACAGATGGCCCACCAAAAAAGCAAGGTTTGCTTCAAAAATCCATCTTTTACGTGTGTATTTGTGAAACACCGGATCTAAGGGCGTTAAATCCAGTTTCTAAACCAAACCCACATACCAAACAACTATATATACTTTCAACTCATTTCTGTAAGTCCAAAGGTGGATTACAAACACCCCCTTAAGATATCATGTTACCGTGAAGTATTTTCCGACATTGAATATCTTGTTACCTATAAAAACTTGTTATCATCTTAACTGTAGCAATTATTTATAGATCGTAATTAACAAAATCTTATTTGCACTCAACTTAATCTATAGTTAGTCTTACTATTCTTAATTTCAGACCATTTTGATATGACAATTTTAAAGATGACAATCTTCGACACGACGACACATGTGGAATATAAGTGAGTTATTGCGGTCAAACAAAATATGGCCGTAAACAATAGGTTGAAGAGAAGAATCTTCTTATTCGATTGTTCAAAAGTTAAACTCATTTGGTTAAAACATCTCAATTGTTGGAATATTCTGATCTTTGTGCTTCCTAATTGCGATACCTTCATGACAAACGTTCTTTTTTACCTTCACAAGAACAAATTTGTGGACAAGCTTTTTCGTGGTGTCCATTTAGTAACTTTATGGGCGAGATGGAAATAGGGTAACCGGATTACTCATGCATTGTGTGATTAAAAAGCGAGCATTAGGAATGAGAACATTTTTCTTAAATCAACATTCTTTCCCTCCTGTAAATTTTAAACAGATGCAAACTCGGCAGATTTAATTGGGAGAAGTGGGATTTGAGACCTTTGAAAATGGTTATGGGTGACATTTAGTGAGAGGTTTTGCCCTCTTTTCTTGTTTGATGTTTTTAGTTCATTTTTTTTATCTTTGGATCCTCTCCGTTGTGATCCTGTTGTACTTTTTGTTTGACAGTTTAATTTATTTTACTTCAAAAAGATTAATGCGCGGTTCTCAAATTTTCTGAATAAAAAAAGTAAAAAAATAAAAAATAAGCATTTTTAATTAACCAAAAATAAATAAACAATTTTAAAAGAAACATTTTACTTCTAAATACTCCCTCCGTCTCGAATTAATTGTCCATATTTCCTTTTTAGGGTGTCTCCTTTCTTTTTTATAGTAAAAACTAGAAAATTTGGAGGAGGAATATTTCATTTAAGTGGTTTAAGTGGCCCCACTTTTTTTAAATCTTTTTGAGACGGTGGGAGTAAATAAATAAATAAATAAAAAGGTAAACCGAAATACCCGATGCAATCTATTTTTGGTTTTTTGTCTATGAAGGTATAAATACTTGTGTTCTTTTGAACTGTGTAGTGCGAAAAGAAATAAAACATCTCATTTGATTATGTTATTCTTAATTACAATTAATTCTGGTATGTTCATTTCATTTTTTCGTTTGAATTTATTGATTCCAGTTTCAGTCAGGTCTTTTTAATTATTAGTTACTGCAATAACTGGTGTTAGGTGCAAATGAACAATGAATTTAAGTCATGTTTAGAGGTGTGTTTCTGATTGCTTATTTAAAGCTTATTAAGCAGATAGATACATCAGTTTATTGAAAACAACTTATTTCACCAAAGTGTTATACGAGTAGCTTATAAAATATTAAATAAATTATTTCACCCTAAATTCATATAAGCAGAAGCGTGTGAGCAGCTTAATTTGTTTTTGTTTTTCTTAGATTATTATCTTGAGGACTAGAGATAAGAACATTAGGGTAAAAAGTAAACTTAATTTTGTCATATATAAGCCATTCGAAATAAGCATATAAGCTGCAGCAGTTTGGATTATCAAACCACTCCAAACTGCTTATCGGCTTATAATAATATACGCAATCCCGAACACCCTAAGCATAAGCACCACTCTTCATCCAAACACTCGAAACTAGTTTTTTTTTTTTTTTTTTTTTTTTTTTTTTTTTTTTTTTTTTTTTTTTTTTTTTT
>LBNU01003459.1:19227-31417 GCA_014162995.1 Artemisia annua
TGAGAGGTTTTGCCCTCTTTTCTTGTTTGATGTTTTTAGTTCATTTTTTTTTATCTTTGGATCCCCTCCGTTGTGATCCTGTTGTACTTTTTGTTTGACGGTTTAATACTATCTATTTTACTTCAAAAAGATTAATGCTCGGTTCTCAAATTTTCTGAATAAAAAAAGTAAAGAAATAAAAAAATAAACATTTTTAATTAACCAAAAATAAATAAACAATTTTAAAAGAAACATTTTACTTCTAAATAAATAAATAAATAAATAAAAAGGTAAACCGAAATACCCGATGCATCTATTTTTGGTTTTTTGTCTATGAAGGTATAATAAATACTTGTGCTCTTTTGAACGGTGTAGTGCGAAAAGAAATAAAACATCTCATTTGATTATGTTATTCTTAATTACAATTAATTCTGGTATGTTCATTTCACTTTTTCGTTTGAATTTATTGATTCCAGTTTCAGTCAGGTCTTTTTAATTTGTTAGGTACAAATGAACAATGAATTTAAGTCATGTTTAGAGGTGTGTTTCTAATTGCTTATTTAAAGCTTATTAAGCAGATACATCAGTTTATTGAAAACAACTTATTTCACCAAAGTGTTATACGAGTAGTTTATAAAATATTTAATATTAAATAAATTATTTCACCCTAAATTAATATAAGCAGAAGCGTATGAGCAGCTTAATTTGTTTATGTTTTTCTTAGATTATTTTCTTGAGGACTAGAGATAAGAACATTAGGGTAAAAAGTAAACTTAATTTTGTCATATATAAGCCATTCGAAATAAGCATATAAGCTGCAGCAGTTTGGATTATCAAACCACTCCAAACTGCTTATCAGCTTAGAATAATATACTCAATCCCGAACACCCTAAGCATAAGTACCACTCTTCATCCAAACACTCGAAATTAGATTTTTTTTTTTTTTTTTTGGTAACCATGATTTCCGACCTTTTGGCCGACTAATTCACGGGGGTTCGAAACCCACCACCACACAGACTCAAACCAGGTAAAGCCCTCCTTTTTCAGAAGGTTGGCGTGGCCACCTAAGGTTGTTTGCACCTAGCATGAATTGAACTTGAGACCTCACACATTTTAGAGTGATAGTCACAAGCCCTTTCCCACCACCTAAGCCACCTTTAAGTGTTTCACTCGAAACTAGTTATCTGCTTTTGAAAAACGTAATTTAGCAGATAAGTTGTTGAGTTAAGCATCCACGGACAATAAGAAGCAGAATATATATACAAAAGGAGAAACTATTAAATTTCTCAACGTACGCAAAGGTTTAATAGTAAAGATTGTTACATCCGCATAAACACCAATGCTGATCATCATATCACAACAGAGTATCAGTATAATTCTACCTCAATGATTAAACCCATTGAATATATAGTAGTACCTTAGTGAAATCCCTAATGGTAATAGCATTTAACAGAGAGGACAGCGAGTGAAGGTGTTGATAACTTACCTCCAATTCCCCTAACTAAAACACGGAGAACTTGTTTATTATAAGTAGTTAATTTTTTTTTATAAAGGGATCCATGTGGGATTCCTGGGACTAAAGAAGCAGGCCTTCACGTTATTAGAGCAGATCTCAAAGAAGTATAAAACATAATGAATGACATGCGAAGATAAGGGGTTTGCTTAATGTCCATAAGCGGATATGCTTACATGTGTATCTCTATCGGTTCCAGATTTCCACCTTATAGAGTTGCTGTAACAGAACTTTAAACATACAATGACATGCATATCAGGAGAAAATACTAACTTGAAGAAACTTCAAATGTGAAACTGAAACTACGTTGGTAATGTCGTTTGTTTAGTTTTCGTCTTTCTCATAATCTAAAACCTTCAATCCATGATGCATTAGTTTCCCTGCATAAAGAGCCCAAGTGAGCAAAACCAAAAACAACAATTGAAAATAAAATAAATAAGGTTGGAATATATTAGAGATTAAGATGCCTATCAATATGTCTAAAAACTAAAAACTTGTAATATACCTATTAGTTGCAAATGACACATGAAAGTTGCCTTACTTAAAAAACATGCGTTAACCAAATGCATCTCCAATATGTCAACAAATAAGTACCATTAGTGTGTTTATCTTTGTTAAAGTGATGTCGACCCTCTGTTTGTTGACTCATGTTGGTGTGGATTATATTGGGTGTTTGGTTGTGTTAAAGTGATATAGGTTGCCTGTTTGGTTTAAGGTTACACCGAAGGGTTAGGCCTGTTTGGTTAAAACTATTATAGGGGTGTTTGGCTGTCAGATTTATTGGGGTAATTGGTTGTATATATTGATGCATAGTCTCTCCAAATCGCTGAAAAGACTAAACTTATAAGATCAAGAATTATGCTTACTCGACTTGCTTCAACTAATGGCCAATCTCTCGCATTTTCCAGCCAATCCTGAAACCGCTTTTCCTGCATCAAACAAAAGCAAGGGCAGATAATTAATCAATGTAACACCAGCAAGGACAAATAATTGTGAAAACCCTTTCTTTGACAATGCATATTTTTTTTCAATACCTTAAGGGGCCCATAAGTAAAACCAGCAACACCAGTAAGCTTATCAATCCAGCCTGCATAAACCTACATGTATTATTCTATTAATCGCATACATACGTACATACCTAATGAATATATACACTGTTTTGATGGATATACAAATACACGCCTACGAAATTAATAGTGTACACATGCACCTTTGTTTGATGATTTATTGCTGCAATCACTTGCTACTTGATAGAAATGGCCACTGCTCTTCAATTACTTTTCCATTCAGCAAATCCTTCCAATCTTCAATTTCTAGGCTAAAACTGATTTCTATCATTTATTAAATTATCTTTGACCTACAACTCAGACCACAAAATCTAATAAAAACAGGCATGTATCATATTTTTGACAAAAAAGAAAGTTAACTACCTTAGTGAAAGTCCCGATATAGCATCAATATAAGATATAGTATCTTTGTATGTCTTTCTTCAACGCCAAGATATACGTATAGAACTATAGATCGTCAATATAGAAAGATAGCGTATGTGTGTGTGTGATGACACGACATGTCAAATAACATAAAAGATTCAAGGTTGTCAAAGAATTTACCAAAGCAAATGCAGCATGCATGAGACTGAAACTAAGAAACACAAATGGAGGATTGTCTGGTAAGAATAAAGTTGCAAGAGAGAAGCACAATTCATTAGCATTGTAAAAATTGACTACCAAACTAATATAACCTCGAAATTATTAGTCACCTGTTATTGTTGTGTGATTACAAACTAAATATGTTGTGGATTAGCTGGTGTAACTTGTTTGGATAGAATGCTACATACCTGAAATGTGACGGCTTCATCAATCATACGATAAATATAAATTTTTTAAGTAGCGAAAAAGATATTGGACACAAAGATCTTACACTTGGTTCTGCAATTACATTGAGAATCTGAAACATTGCTGCAAAATATACAGATTTCATTAGTAAAACCATGAATAACACCCGAGAGCTATCGGGTAATATTATCAAAGACGCGGCGAACATAAAAGCTACATGCTTTTATTAAAACAATATTCTCCTAATCATCGATAATCGAATAAATCAAAATCAAAATGATCGATAAATCCCTTGCAACTCAGAATGATCGATAAATCAAAATCAGTTCATATGAAAAAGTAAAAGAAGATAAGTGGCTATTTTGTTATTAAGAATCAAACACAACATAAGATAAGTGGCTAAAAACAATACCGACCGATCTAAGAACATAAGATCCTGCCACAATATTTTAATTTGTACAAACACAACATTTTCAATTACCTTTCACTAAGAATCACTTGGTGGCACTGTAGAAGCCATCTACGAAACAACTCAAGGTCTGCTTTTAGCTTCAATCAAAAAAAGTGTTAAGACGTTGTTAGTCTACATTAAGAAATTTGTTCAAGCATTTTATCAAACACATGTTATACATTGATTCTAATTACTAAATTATTAAACAAACATCATTTTAAATTAACCATATCAACCTATTATGGATAATCAGATAACAATCTAACAATAAAAAACACGGAATAAAAATAATCATGGCAACATACAAAGATAAAACGCTCAATTGTGATTGGTGCAATCAAACAAATATAAAAGAACCAATAATTAGATAAATCACCGATCAAACAAATAATCAATTTGTTTCTTAAAATGACAAATTCACAAACCTGGTTGATAATTGATCAGTCGAATCTGTGGCTAATAAGGTTTGATTTTGAAAATATGTATGTGTTTTGATGATCGCCGTAGGTTATTTTGGGTATTGGTTTTTTGAATGAATCGGTTACAACAGGTTATTGAGTGAGGGGAGGCGTGATTTTAGGGTTGACTGCCGAATGTTTAGGATCATTTGAATTTGAATATGAATCGGCATCAGGTTGTGTGTTTATGTGTGTGTTTTGAAAAGGTTGCATCACTTAAAGGATGACATGGTGGGATTGTATGCATTTAACACAAAAACCAACTTGCTCCATTGGTTAACACTATGTTGAATGGGAGGAAAGACCAGGGTTCGATTCCCACATGTGTCCACTTTTTTGGTATTATTTCGTGTGTACATGAGCTGCCATGTGGCAAGTTGTTGCCTAGTCATATGATGACTCGTATACAGTCAGCAACTATTGTGCCAAGTGGCATTAGTGACTCATGGTACATCTTTCAAAACTCATGGTACAAGTCATATCTTGTCTCATATATATGTAAAGATTATATGAGGTGCAAGTTTACCCAAGCAGAATGATTTATTCTATGAAATTCGAGTGTTACACAGAACATGATTAGTCTTTTTGAAATATTGATTATCGGTCATCACACACTTTATTACAAGGGAGGTGATTTGCACACTTTCATATTTGATTGAGACACTTCAAAACGTGCGTTAAACAGTTGCACTATAAATATAAATTGCTTTAACTGTTTGTACGTTGAGTGTCCTTATCAAATCTATGAGTGTGCATTCACTTCCCTTATTACAGTACATTATGTGAAAACAATTCCAAGCTTACTATTTTGAGAGTATCCGTGCTTTTTATTGTCCATTTTCTTACAAAGACCTCGATAAAATCGACTAATAAGAACTAAAATATGACTATTGATATAACCTGATTATTAACACAAAAGCTCTAGAACTGTATAAAATACATATTTGAAATAAGTGATGAAAATGATTGTTCTAAATGGTCCTTTTCTGAAAAGATAATAAGATAATAAATGGTTATGCTTTATACACAAAGGTACGAATTCGTTTGATTTAAAGCTTTATCTTTTTATATCAGTAGACATCTTGCTTTAAATTGTAAAGTCAGTTTTTGTGGTTCATTTGTGGTCTCTCTTAAATGAAGTTGGTACTTATTGGGGCCTCGTAGTATGGGTCCTATATTATTTTTGGGACATTATATTTACGTGCACCTAGAAATGTTTGTGCTATTTTAATCTAACCCCACAAGTCATTTCGATTTTAATCAGAAGTACTTTCCGAAAGGTTTAAGTCGACGGGAAAATCCAGACCGAGTATATCTAATTTTAGTGCCGACTGATCTTCTTCAAGTGCCTAGTCTCATGCAACGAGCACATGTTTCAATGAACTTTTCAGCCAGAAGTTATGTTTGAACAATGACTTATTTCTCCAAAAGCACTCATTGACCAATGAGCAATGTTTTATCTATACTATATTATAAAGTATTTGGGACTATTTTATAATTAGAAATGCTTAAAATTCAGATTTTTTATTACTAATTATGGCAAATACACACAATTTATAACCACCCAAATAACCACTCCAATAATTTATAACCACCTCAACAACCACTTTTCACCACCCCAACAACCTCCTCTTAACCATCAAAATAATCAAACCCCCCACTATACATTGCATATATGAATGGAGTTATATTTGGTTTAAGTTTTGGAGATTATGTGGTATCCGCCACGCATTGCGCGGGCACCATTCTAGTTGTTTAATTATACGCGTAGTACTAACTAAGTTTAAAATATTTGTATAATGTATAACGAACATTCAACATTAAACAAGTCATGTAACTTAGAAAATGGGAGGTGATTTGCACACTCTTAAAAATGATTGTCACACTCAAAATTTGAGTATGTCAATCATTTTTGAGAGTGTGCAAATCACAGAAAATGTTCTGCAAATATATACTGGTAAAATATATGGCGTTGGAGGCTCTTGGTTTTTCGTGTGGGTCTGAGTGGTTAGTGTCATGAGAGTGGGGACAACACTTTCATATCTTGTGTTACTGTGGCCACTAGTACGCTGGAATTTTTGTGTTTGTTTTGGTTTGTCCTTTTAATTTGTTCTTTTGTTCATGTTTTTATCAGAGGCTCGCTATTTTAATCGGCTTGTTGATGTAACGGGATGTCTTTGTTTGTATCTTGATTTGTTTTTCCTGGTAATATATCTGCCTTTCGTTAAAAAAAATAGCAATTCTCTATATTAAAATACAACATTCTATTTGTAAACACGAAACATATCATGAAAAAAGATGTAGTAATTTACCACGAGTAGATATTTGGTAGATATTTGCTTTAGTATAACGTGTCATTTGATGATTGACAAAAAGTTGCCGTGACAAGTTCTAGAGTTTTCGGTTGCATGGTTTTCGTTTCATAGTCTCAAAAAGTCAAAAATGACCTCCACTCAAACAAACAATTGAAGGATTTATTTACATAGTTCTAGATCTTTCTTCTTGTTCATAGCCCATATGCATCACCACTTGCTATAATGTAAAAATGGTCAAATGTGAAAAGTGGAAAAGTCAAAATTTGTGAAAAGTTGAAAATATGTTTTGCCTATTCTACCTTTGAAACCTTGAAAATCCATCTTTAAAATGTTGAAAGTCAATGTGGAAAGCATTTAGATATATAAATTCCTACATCCATCTCTTTAAGTTGAGTTATTTATAACACACGGTTATAGACTTTCTTATGTTACTACATTCTTAGTTGGCAACTAATTATGATAAATTGATTTTTCCGAAACTTTCTTACAATAAATACTAACTTTCATTTATTTTTTTAGTATATCTCCTAGCAACATTTAGTTAATATCAGTTGATTCTTATCACAATCTCTACACAAAATAATCCACACTACTAAATAAAAACGATGAGGTGATGATGAGCGTGGGACATAATATGAGCTAGAAACTGATTCGAATTTTTCCGGACGAATATGAATACCCATATGACGATGATGGTGGTGAAAACTTGATAACGATGATGGTTTTACTTTTGATGGGGTGATTTTCAAGATAACAAGAGTAATGAATTACAACAATTTTCATATGAATCAGTGATCGAGATTGAAGCATTTGATGATTAATGCATAACACATTTGCTTGCTTTGTCTAATTATTTAACTAATGAACTACATATAAACATAATATTCGCTTGTTGTATTCCTTTTTTACCTTGCAGTTATTAGCTGTAAAAGTATGTGTTACTACTCAAATTACAAAGTAAGCAACCAATTATTTGCATGCCGTGTATTAACATATTCGCTATTTATTTTCAAGTTTGCATCATGTTACATGATGCAAACTAGGGGTGTAAACGAGCCGGTACTGCCAAGCTCGAGCTCGACTCGATTACTATAGCTCGAGCTCGAGTTCGGTCGAGCTTTATATTTCGAGCTCGAGCTCGACTCGTCATATAAAACTCGAGCTCGAAACTCGACTCGAGCTCATTTACTTCTACATTTCATGCTCGAACTCGATAAATACTCGGTATATCAAGCTCGGCTCGACTCGATTTGTATGAAAATTAAGTAAATGTATGTATATGAAAGGGTAAAAGTGTAATTTAATCGAAGCTCGTTAAGGATCGCGAGCTTCACGAGCCAACTATTTTGGAACTCGAGCTCGACTCGACAATGAACTCGAGTAGCTCGAACTCGAGCTCGACTCGTTAAATCGAGTCGATTTCGAGTAATTTTATTTATTAGTAACAAACATTGCAACAAGCTTCCACTGCTCCTTTTATTTTATTTATTTCACTTTGCTCCGTGGTTTGGTTGTCATTTTTTCATTGGGTTGCATTTCATAAAAATATAACAATAACGGCATTGTTGCATTTTTTTTACACTTCACCTTCAACCGTTGAATTATATTAAGATGCAATTTTTTATTGTTTGATGTATTAGTTTTGACATTAATACTATAGAATTGTAGGCCGGTTTGAATGTGTGAAGCGGCTGAAGCCGACAATAAAATGAACTTAAGTATACTTCTTTACCATGAGTGGGTAACTAAATTTAGTAATCCATATCTATATTATTGATAAAGCATTTACATCAATTTCTTTAGGAACAATCACCTTTTCTTGAAAGTGAAAAAGTGAAAACTAAAAATGCAAGGCTGGACACGAAAACTATTGAAGGAAACACGACTGTATCCCAATGTGTTAATACAAACTTCTAAATGAAATTTCAAATAGTTTCCATAATCTATATAATGAAAAAGCATTTATATGTACAAAAAATTAAGTGATAATTGATTAGTTTATTTAAATGAAAAATATTACTAAACAAAAATATTACTATTTTCCTTAAATGATAGTTGATCACTTTACTTTTGATTTTCGGACATATCAATGGGTTATGCATATGTTATATAAAAAGAGGCGTATGCGTATTGGAGGTTTCAAAAATAACTAGACGAGTACCCGTGCATAACAACGATATTTTCTATCTGCAAACAACTATAGTTACACAAAACGTTACAAAAACACTTAACCAAAGCATCACAATAACTATCTGCCGCTATAAATCTCGTTGCTATGCATGGGTACTCGTCTAGTACTACAAAAGAAAAAAAAGTCGTCATGGTGGGCTAGTATGACCAAGAGCATTGATCAATAAGGGTGTTGGCAACCCAACACTCGGAGTCATGGGAGGATTCTCACTAACCAATCACAGAGTGCCATGTGGCAAGAGGATTCTGGAGGATTCTGAAGACAAAACTGTTGGCAGTGGGAGGATTCTGGAGGATTCGGAATCATGCCTCACTTTATTTATTTAATAAATAAACACATGCCTCACTTTATTCCCATCACACTCACTTTATTCCCATAACTCGGAATCTTCACTGAGCTTCCGAAACCCATGATTCTAGAGTCTTGGGGGTTGGCGGCGGTGTTCACCGGCGTCCTCCCTCCCATGACTCCGAGAAGACGCTTGGGTTGCCAACACCCTAACAGTTGCAACTTAACGAATATGACATCTTAGTTCAAATGTAGAATTTAGAGGTGAGATATGTTGATTCAAAACTCGGAAACCGTAAATATCAAGAAGAGAATTGATACATGGACTTAAAACTCGGAAACCTAATTATGGGTTGTAAATTAAGTGGGTTCCTGTCTGTAGCCAATCAGGATAATGTCACATGTTTTTAAGTCCAAAATTAGGTCCGCTTTTAGGTCCATGTATAATATAAATAAAATTTACAACTAAAGAATACTAGGTATTCAATTTTACTAGTCAATTTCATTTCACAACCGTAAAATATATGAAGGTATTTAACTTCATTCAATTTATTGAGATTTTCTGTGCGTAAGATATAGTTGGACATTGTTTGAGACTGGTCTTTGAGGAAGTGTTCGTTGACATCTACACGTGTACGAAGTTTGAAGTTTTTCCTCTAATTTAAATTTTGTGGAGAGAAATATATGAAGTTATTTGACTTTACTTATTGATTATAAATTTTGTCGGAAGTACATATCATGAAACTTAGAATTTAAAGATTTTGTATCCGTTAATACTCTTGCAACAACTAATTTGAATTGTGGAATACGTTACTCTACACATGACTCAAAAAACAGATTGAAAACATGCCATGAGGCTTTATTTATTGAGTTGATGTTTGCTGTCTCCAGATTAGCCTTTAGGCCCAACACACACATCCATAATAGTAATCCATGATTGACTATTCTCGTGAAAGCTATTATCGCAATATTGACAACAGTAATTGTCGATAGTACATTTGAATAATCGTCTATCCGAGCACTTGTAGAAATTTGAAAAAAAAAAAAATCTTTACCTTTGTTACAAGCTATATATTAGCGACTTCAGACGAGTTTAACAAATTAAGTCACTTGGGTCCCTTTGTTTCGTTAAAGGTTTGAAATAAGATTAGGATTTAGTACAAGATTGAAAGAAAAGTAGAAGAGATAAAATGTGTAATAGATTTAAATATTGTTTGTTTAGCAAAAAATGATTAGGAATAGATTAAAACTTTATTATTACTATAACATCAATAAGTTTCACACAATGTTGTGTCAAGATCACTGGTCCTCAAAAATTGGACAAATGATCTTGTCATATCATTGTGTAAAACAATTTTTTTTTTTTTTTTTTTTTTTTTTTTAATGATCATAACATTTTCCTTAAATGTTATAAGATCACTTTTGTAAAAACGTACAAGAAAAAAGCTATTAAAACTCATAAGTGACAAACAGATGGCCCACCAAAAGCAAGGTTTGCTTCAAAAACCCATCTTTTGCGTGTGTATTTGTGAAACACCGGATCTAAGGGCGTTAAATCCAATTTCTAAACCAAACCCACATACCAAACAACTATATATACTTTCAACTCATTTCTGTAGACTGTAAGTCCAAAGGTGGATTACAAACACCCCCTTAAGATATCATGTTACTGTGAAGTATTTTCCGACATTGAATATCTTGTTACCTATAAAAACTTATTATCATCTTAACTATAGCAATTATTTATAGATCGTAATTAACAAAATCTTATTTACACTCAACTTAATCTATAGTTAGTCTTACTATTCTTAATTTCAGACCATTTTGATATGACAGTTTTAAAGATGACAATCTTCCACACGACGACACATGTGGAATATAAGTGAGTTATTGCGGTCAAACAAAATATGGTCGTAAACAATAGGTTGAAGAGAAGAATCTTCTTATTCGATTGTTCAAAAGTTAAACTCATTTGGTTAAAACATCTCGATTGTTGGAATATTTCGATCTTCGTGCTTCCTAATTGCGATACCGTCATGACAAACGTTCTTCTTTACCTTTATTGGAATAAATTGGTGGATAAGATTTTTTGTGGTGTCCATTTAGTAACTTTATGGGCGAGATGGAAATAGGGTAACTGGGTTACTCATGCATTGTGTGATTAAAAGTGGGCATTAAGAATGAGGACATTTTTCTCAAATCCAAATTATTTTCCTCTTGTAAATTTCAAACAGATGAAACTCGATGGATTTAATTGGGAGAAGTGAGATTTGAGACCTTTGAAACTGGCTACGGGTGGCATTTAAATGCAAGGCTGGTGTCGTGAGAGGTTTTACCCTCTTTTTTTGTTTGATGTTTTTAGTTCGTTTCTTTTATATTTTTAGATCCCTTCCGTCATTATCCTTGTTGTACTTTTTGTTTGATGGTTTGATATTATCTTTTATCTTTACTTCAAAATGATTAATGCTCAGTTCTTAAGTTTTTTGAGTAAAAAAACGTAAAAAGTTAAAAAAATAATATTTTCGGCCCAATTAAAAAAAAAAAAAAAAAAAATCAAAATCAACTACCAACAACATAGACACATGAAGCCGAAATACCCGATGCGCCTATTTTTGCTTATGAAGGTATAAATACTCGTACTTGTTTTCATTTTAACGGTGTAGAGCCAAAAGAAATAAAACGTCTCATTTGATTTAATTAATTAATTAATTCTGGTATGTTCATTTCATTTTTTCGTTTGAATTTATTGATTCCAGTTTCATTCAGGTCTTTTTAATTGTTAGTTACTGCAAATAACTGGTGTTAGGTACAAATGAACAATGAATTTAACTATTTAAGTCATGTTTAGAGGTGTGTTTCTAATTGCTTATTTAAAGCTTATTAAGCAGATACATCAGTTTATTGGAAACAACTTATTTCACCAAAGTGTTATACGAGTAGCTTATAAAATATTAAATAAATTATTTCACCCTAAATTCATATAAGCAGAAGCGTGTGAGCAGCTTAATTTGTTTTTGTTTTTCTTAGATTATTATCTTGAGGACTAGAGATAAGAACATTAGGGTAAAAAGTAAACTTAATTTCGTCGTATATAAGCCATTCGAAATAAGCATATAAGCTGCAGCAGTTTGGATTATCAAACCACTCCAAACTGCTTATC
>LBNU01003460.1:0-10482 GCA_014162995.1 Artemisia annua
TTAATTACAAGGATTAACAAGATTTATCTCTTGTAATTAGGAGATATACCAAACTCTCTAATGTCCTCACACACTACACTTTAGGAGATACTTGTACTTGAAAGAATGGGATGAACCAATGAGGATTCCAGTTACCTCTATTTATAGTGTTGGCAAGACACTAGATTGCATGTGAGAACTACTTGGTCAATATACGGCTCAATAATGTAGGCGCCAACAATTGTGTAATTCATACTCGAAGTTGCATTTTACTTCTTCTATTGAACAGGCTATATGACCACCGTCCACCACATTCAGCAATTGTAGGCTATCTTTTATTTCACCAACCAATCATATAACACCATTCATTTAACAATTTAGTTAATATATGTAAAAACAGAAATGCATAAATCATAATTGAGCCAACATCACTTTTTGTTTTTGAAAGCAAAAAATAGTATAAAAAGCGGAAAGAATATCAAATAGTATAAAAAGCAAAAAACAGAAATGCATCCTCATTTGCTAGTTTGCTACTACTTTCGTCCTATCTATTAACAAATAGGGCCTCTAAATCTTTTATATAATAAAAGAATTACATCATTTCAGAATTTTTTTGACAAAACAATCTTAGTGGAAAAAAAATTGGACCAATAGTAATGCCCGATTTTGACACATAGGCGAAATCGAGCAATATGATTGGCCAATAAAAAGTCAAAATTGAATTGATTTTGGTCAAACTTTAATAATTTGGTGGAGAATTTGATTAAAGAAAAAAAATACATAAAAATATAGGTGTCAAATTTATGAAAATAAAAACTTAAAAAAATAGGAGGTAATTAATAAAACATTAGTGGTTGAATTTTAAATATATTATATGGATTTAAGTGTAAAATTATAAATCTATATACTTTTTGATAACTTTAGATAATAAACAAATAACCCCTTACATTTTATACCCCTACACTTTATAATATGAACTTTTTTTACAATTGCATGAGTATTAGTATTGATTTGAGACTTCCATCCATTAAACTTACAAAATTTTATAAATGTACGAATTAGTTTTAATATACGTTAAATACTTTTAAAATAAATATTAGTTTTAAACTTTCATCTATTAAAATATCCTTTTACTATGTACGTTAAATATAAATAAAAACTCATGTTATCCTATTTAAAAGTTTAATCTATACGTACACGGGTTTGAATATTAAATAAAGTTAAATTGTTATTAACGGTAATATAAATATCAAATGGTAAGTAGGAGTTACTGTGATATGAAAATAAATATATGCGATTGTACTTATAACGACTCATGTAATTATTATTTAAAATTTATATACAGATATCCGGAAAAACATTTTTAAAAAACTTTACGGAGTATATTTTAACTACATCAACGCTCATTATGTGCTACTAAACTCGCACATTTTGTACAACATGATATCAATAGTTAAAGTAACAACATCAACCTCAACATTAACATTTATGTCAGCTAAACAAAGTTAAATCTTTCATCCAATAAAATTTTTACAAAATATTAATTGATATTAATATATAATGAAAAACTCATGCATACTTATTAGTTGTACTTATATCATAATTTTCACCAGTAAATTCTTATATATTCATATGGTAAACATAAAATTTAAAATAAATTTGATTTATGTGTAAACCCATGTAATCAAAAAACCTTTGGCCAAATAACATTATAAGGAGACACACTCAAGAATCAAATACAAGGTCGATGCAACGGTTATATTTACAATTTCTGCTAACTATTTTTCTTACTTTCGCACATGTTGATACTTTAACTTTTTAAAATATACATAAGATTTTCTGTTTTTAAACGATAATACTATATGATTAAATTTTTCTGGAGAACCCCGTGCGTGCACGGGTATTATAACTAGTAATCAAGTGTGTTAATAGCAAAAAGGAGAATATACTAATGGAGTTAAGAATCGAACGTGGGTCAACTCATACAAAGCTCGTATGATTTACCAACTCCATCACCACATCAACTCACACCATTTTTGTCCAATCTTTTAACAAATATGGACACGAAAGAATAAAGTATGTTAAAACATCACACTCACTTTGTCCAATGTATTATTAAATAAAGACAAGAAAAAAATCAAGTGTGTTTAAACACGACTCATTTTGACTGATGACTTTGCTAATGTGTTTAGGGTACTGGCAACGTAGCTTGGGAAAGCTCGGCATAGCTCGGCGTGACTCGGCATCAACACTGCCATCTACTCGGCATGATACTTTCGGCAAGGATTTCGGGATGTTTTACCGATTCGGTAAAACTCAAACATTAAATGTTTCTGACCGTTTGATCCTTTAATGTTGTTATCGTTTGGGTGTTTTTAAAAAAAAAAAAAAAAAAAAAAAGTTTAGGCATGCTTAGGCATGACATTGCCACTAAAAATGAAACTTTAGGCATGTTTAGGCATGAAATTTGTTGCCTTCTCTTTATTGGTTAATTAAAATAAAACTTGATAAATCCTTAGGCAACAATGTCACCACCCTTAGTGTAATTATTACTAACCACACCGACTAGAGTAAAACGCTAAATATGTTAAAAATCCAAACGTGGAACAAATTAGATTGTTGATGTAATTTCGAACCAACAAATATACCAATATTGGTTATAGTTTGATTTGGTTCGGCATATTTCCGGAGTCTTCACAAACCTAAATTGGGATGTGAATTTTTACTAAAAATGAATAACCTCAAAAATGAGAAAATCAGAATCCTAGCTGATTTGAGGAGTTGACCTTCCGTAACTGGTGTACAAGTAGAAAGTGCAATATCAACACAAATCACTTAGAAATGAACCTGAATGAGACCATGTGTTTTGACGCACACTTTTTAAACTTAAAAAAGTTAAAACTCAAAGTTAGTTATGAATTTACGATCCGAGCCAGTTCAGTAGATTGGTTTCAAAAAGCAAAAACATATCTAAAGGCAGTAAATAGAACAATAGACATGGTGGCAAGTTGTTNAAGTGCAATATCAACACAAATCACTTAGAAATGAACCTGAATGAGACCATGTGTTTTGACGCACACTTTTTAAACTTAAAAAAGTTAAAACTCAAAGTTAGTTATGAATTTACGATCCGAGCCAGTTCAGTAGATTGGTTTCAAAAAGCAAAAACATATCTAAAGGCAGTAAATAGAACAATAGACATGGTGGCAAGTTGTTTGAACACAAGAGAAAGGGATTAAAAACTAAGCAGAGCTCTCTATGTATAGCAATGAATTGAAGTAATTTGTAGAAAATGGGTTAGTCAAACACTTGTGTTTTCTTGGAAATATTTTTTTTACTAGTCAACTTTAACAACAGGTACGCACACAATTTTAGCCACCAATTAATCATATACTTTCAAAAACTAAACCAAAACACTAGGCCAAAACATTTAATTGCTTTGTTCGTGCTACAAATATTGTGTCGTATCACAAGATCCATTCAGTCATTGGTAACAACTAAATTTACTTAATATATGTAAAACAGAAATGCATAAATCATAATTGAGCCAACACCACTTTTTTGTTTTTTGAAAGCTAAAATTAGTATAAAAAACTTCGAGAATATTATCAGCTTAAGAATCGAACTTGGGTTGCTTAATTTAAAGGTTGAGCAATTCACCAACTCAACAACATCCTCTCATGCTACCTATTGTGTCCAATCTATTAACAAATCTAGCCTCTAAGTAATCAAGTGTGTTAATATGGAAACATACATGGCTCATTTTGAGTGGTGATCTTTGATAATGTGTCTAGCGTAATTACCAACCACAACGACTAGACTATGTAGCTGAGCTCTTACTCTTTTACAGCTGCGTAGAGGTAGAAAAAGAAACTGGTAAAAAGCCAAACAAGTAGTAATAAGTTGGATTTTTGAGGTAACAATGATTGACTTTAAGATAAAATAAACCAATAATGGATCAAATATAAGAAAATGATGACCTTACAACTATGTTATTTTAGGCATCAATAAAACACTGACGTGACATGTACATGTTGATTCAAAAATGTTTCGACTAAAAAGGATTTATTTATTGATCAAATTTGATTTTCTCAAAATTACTTTTTGCAATGATTCGAAATAATTGTTTTCATTTATTTTATAAAGGATATTTAGTTGCGTATGAAAATTAACTTGCTTAATATGCGTTGAAACAGGGTTTACCAACTGACTTAGCATCCCGATAGGGAAAACTTTTATCCAATCTTATAATAACAAATGGACTCGAAATATTGTGTAGGTTTTGTGGTGATAAAGGCTCTTCCAGTTTAATTCGGGCACTAGTGAACCCAAGAAGAAGGGGAAAAAAAACCTCACTAGGTTGTAAATTTTTACGAAAATAAAATTTTAATTCGGGCACTAGTGAACCCAAGAAGGCTCTAACTAGACTCTTGATGTATTTTTCATATCGAGTTTTCACAAACCTAAACTAGGTTGTGAATCTGTACAAAAATGAATACCTTCAAAAGTTAAGAACTCATAGTAGTTGATTTGAGGACCTGACCTTCCCTAATTGGGTAGAATTTGAAAGTGAAATATTGGCACAAAATCAGTAGAGCTGAACCTCCTGATTGATGCATACTTTTCGACTACATAACCTCAAAGTTAGTTTTCAATTCACAGTTCGGATCGGGACTAAGCTTATTTCTAAACGAGTTCATGAGATTGGTTTCAAAATGAGAGATAATTCTAGTTAGAAGTAAACAATATTTTAGCCATCCTTCAACCATATATTACTAATCAACTTCAACAACCTTCTTGACTTGACGTTGATTAAAGAACACACAGTATTGCTACGCAAAACGGTATAGAGTTTATTATTATTATTATTATTATTATTATTATTATTATTATTATTATTATTTTAACAACTACAAAAACAAAATGGTTTACTTAGCCCAACCTCTCTTGTTTAATGGACCAACACTCATTTAGACTTTCAAGAAGTACAAACCAAAACACTAGGCTACAAACATCTTATTACTGATCCCTTTCAGGCCGGTCCAATTAATAGAAATGCAAAACTGAGCCAATACCGCTTTTTGTTTCTTTTTTAAAAAGAAAAATAAAATAAAAAACGATGGACGATGCTGCTGAGTTAAGAATCGAACTTGGGGTGCCTTCTTCAAAGGTTGTGCGGTTTACCAACTCACCAACAAACTCCATAGACATTAGTTTCGTCCATTATTTTCCTGAATAAAGACTCGAAATAAATCAAGTGTGTTTGACCACGACTCATTTTGAGTGATGACTTTGTTAATGTGTTTAGTGTAATTACCAACCTCAACAACTAGAGTAACTCGCTAAATATGGTAAAAATCCAAACATGGAACAAATAAGATTGTTGAAGTAATTTCGGACACAAGATGACTGAGGTATTCTCTCGTCATTTTGTTCTGAATAAAGCCCCTTCAGATTATATTTCACGTACCACTTAACCAAAAAAGCTTTCCTTTATAATTCAAGATGGCCTTACCAGTTTCGCAAAATTGATGAACTTGTCAACGAGCTCAGTGTCGATAATGGTGCATCAACTTCAAATGGTGTTGGAATTGTAGCAGCTGGTTCAGCTGATCCAAAAGCTGGGCTCTAGATTATATAACCTGGCAATACATTTTTATGAAATATTTTGCTCACAGGTTTTAATTTCTCATTGTTTAACGCTATAGTTTTTCGGAAAATGGATGTTTGTATAGATTTTTATAGGTCTTTGCTAATAAAAATCTCAAAGAGGATTAACCCTGTATGCTTCTTAATACAATACAAAGAAATCTCTTAGAAAATAGATAAAATTTTATTTCTTTATTTATTTATCTTTTCCTGAGCGCTTGCTTGAACACTTTGCAGAAGGAGAAAAACAATTTTACAACTCTGCATTTCTCTCTTAGTAAGCTATAATAGCTTTTGTGCATTGAGATTATTAAATAAGCTTACCAAGCTTTCTATTTATAGCAAGAATGATAACTAATTTGTACTGTAAATACCAAAATGGGGATTAATAAGATCTTTGTAACCGATGATAATGTCCAAGCCATTAATGACTTTTTTTTTTAAGCATTCTATTTTGACAATTACAAGTATCACCTATCAAACTACTCAACTTTCAGAACAGGTAAGCACAAAATTTTAGCTACCAATTAATCATATACTAGTCAAACTTCAACAACCTTCTTAAAGTTGATAAAAGAGCAAGCGTACAACATTATTGTTGGGCAAAACGTTATAGAATCAAACTACAAGAACAAGATGGTTCCGATCTTGTCTTATCTTATCTTGTTCATGATGCTTTTAAAATGTACAAACAAAAACACTATTAACTATTCCACAAACATCGAACTCCTTTGGATTGCGATCCATTCAGTCACATGTAACAACTAAATTGCATAAAAATCGCTGAAAGGATGAAGGAGTTTAGAATCAAACCTAGGCTGCCATACTCATAGATTGTGTGATTTACCAACTCCCCCACCATCTCAACTACGTTAACATGGAAATATTACTCATTTTGAGTGATGGTGTTTGTTAATGTGTGTAGGATAATCACCAACCACGACTATAGAGTAACAGCTTTTGTAAATGAACCTAGTGTCGATAATGGTGCATCTACTTCAAATGGCGTTGGAATACATTTTCATGAAATATTTTGCTCACAAACTTTAGTTTTCTCATTGTTTTCAAATCTACAGTTTTTGACAATCGGATGTTTGTATAAATTTTTATAGGTCTTATTAATAAGGGTTTTGCTAACTAATGCCCAGTGGGCACGTATTAACGGGTTAATAAAAGGAATGTTTATCATTTAAGTGTAAATTATGTTCAAATACGTATTAACTTGTGCCCAGTGGGCACTTGTTAGCAAAACCCCATTAATAAAACTCCCGTAATGGATTGAAGTGGACTCCATTCATTATATAATCGTGTCTGCTTCTTAACCAATACATCGAAATCTCTTATAAAATAAGTAAAATGTTATGGAAATTTATGTCTCAATGCACATTTTGGGCTTCACTTCTACTTTAAGACATCTTTTATAAGTAAGCAAAAACAAACAGTTTTTTACATTAATAGGCGAAAAGCTCGATAAAGTGTAGTGGTAAAAATTCAAACATGTAATAAATTAGATTCTCGACCAAATATACCAATAATGGTTCTTGTTTGGTTTAGTTTGATTCGGATTGGCATGTTTCCATATCGAGTATTCACAAACATGAACTGGACGTGAATTTTTACGAAAATGAATAACTTCGAAAATTAAGAACTCGGTATCCTAGTTGATTTGGCTCTTTGAGAATAACTTGGCCTTCTCTAATTTCAGTAGAAGTAGAAAGTGCAACATCAACACCAAACACGTCAACTGAAAGTGAATCGGACAATGTTTCTTGACGCACATTTTTTAAACAAAAAACTCAAAGTCATTTATGAATTTAAGATCTGAGCGATTTAAGATCTGAGCTGGTTCATTAGTGATGCGGATAGACATGGACCTTTGCTTTTGATATCGAACCGGAGCCGTAGTCAATTAACGTGAACTGGAGCCATGCATGGATATGGTTTCAATGCATGGATATGGTTTCAAATTAGAGAATATCTTTTGAGCTTATTTTAGTAATAGAATAATAACCAATTGTTATTTTGATTGGGACTCATTTTCTTTCCTATTTTAGTGGTGCTAGGATTAGTATAAATAGGGATTGGTATTTTGTTTAAATGAGGTTTTTTTTTGTTTTTGAGTTTAATAATAAGAATCCTACGAGAAACTTTTCGATCTTTGATTAATCTTAGTGTCTTGAGCTATTTGGTTGTGAAACTGCATCAGGTGATGCGGATCAACATGGACCTTTGCTTTTGATATCGAACCGGAGCCGTAGTCAATTAACGTGAACCGGAGCCATGCATGGATATGGTTTCAATGCATGGATATGGTTTCAAATTAGAGAATATCTTTTGAGCTTATTTTAGTAATAGAATAATAACCAATTGTTATTTTGATTGGGACTTATTTTCTTTCCTATTTTAGTGGTGCTAGGATTAGTATAAATAGGGATTGTTATTTTGTTTAAACGAGGTTTTTTTGTTTTTGAGTTTAATAATAAGAATCTTATGGGAAACTTTTCGATATTTGATTAATCTTAGTGTCTTGAGCCATTTGGTTGTGAAACTGCATCAATTAGATTGGTTTAAAACGAGAAACACCTCTAGAATGAAAATAGAGCGATAGACATGTAGGCAAGTTGTTTGGACATTAGTTGGATAATACACATGTCCAAGCCATCGATGACATTTTTTAGCATTCTAGCGAGGATACAATCATATACTTGTCCATCTTCAGCAACCTTCGTAAAATTTGATCAAAAAAGAAGCACCATTGTTAGGCAAATCAAAATACTATAAAGAACTAAACAACTACAAGAACACAATGGTTTATGCAGTTCGAAGTAGAAGCCAAAACACTAGGACACAAACAAAAAATGTTGTGTCGGATCAAAAAGAAGTGCCAAAAGCACTGGGTATTATGTGAGTTTGGAATCGAACCAGGGTTTGTCTTAATTCAAAGAATGTGTGGTTTACGGTTTACCAACTCACCTAGCATCCCAATAGGTAATACTTTTATACTATCTTATAAAAATAAAAATAAAAATAAAAAACTTACCTTTTTTTTGGGGGTNTATGGGAATCTTTTCTATCTTTGATTAATCTTAGTGTCTTAAGCCATTTGGTTGTGAAACTGCATCAGGTAGTACCAGAGGTCAGGTTGATTCAAATGGCTCGACGTGTTTATGATTATCGAATTCGTAGATACGCCGACCGAGGCAACGAAGAAGACGGTCCCGACTCACGTGCTCATGGAGATCGCTTCTACCGTAACCGTAGATCCGCCGACCGAGGCATCGAGAAGGCCGGTGGATCGTGACCCAGGGAATATCTCTGAGATCAAAGGACTCCGGCGACGAGTCCGAGATCTTGAAATACAACACGAGATCAGGCAGATCCGGAAAAGGATCCGAGAGCTCGAGTTTTAACGGGAGATGCGGAAGGAAACCGAATCGAGATACGTCGTCCGGGACGATGTGAACGAGGAGGAGGAGTATCCTTCTTTTGATTCCTACCCCTGGTTCTTTGAACCAATCTATCCGGATTTTTTTTCCGGAAGACGAACCCAAGTTTGATGAAGATGAGGTTGATATTGATGAAGGCGAGCGTTTATTTTTGGAACAAGCTCATAGGTGGATTCCCGAGGGTGTTCCGATGGCTCGTAATGATGGAGAGAATGATTCACAGGGTAGCAATAAAACTTTGGATCCATTAGTAGTGGTGGTGGAAAAGAGAGAAGACAGTTCATCTGAGAATAAATCCAAGGGATATGCTAGCATTGAGATTTTGAAAGTATCAAATTTGGATCGTGTTGGTGAGATTTCAAAGGAGATTTTATCTGTGCATGAGACTATTGAGCAGGTGAAATTGGCAACAATGAAAGCTCATCAAGAACAGGAAAATATATATACGGAGAAAAATATTCAAAAACTTGCGCCAACTTTACGGAAACGGGTTGACCCGGAAATGTCGAAAGATCTCGAAACCAAATTTACTGAAAGCGATTTTTAAAACTATTTTGAACAATTTGGGTTGTTCAATGATGTGGTGGTGATGTGTGATCATAACACTCAAAGGCCAAGAGGTTTTGGATTCATCACTTATGACTCAGAGGAATCTGTTGATAAAGCATTGCTTAGAACTTTCCATGAACTCAATGGTAAAATGGTGGAAGTCAAACGTGCAGTTCCTAAACAAGACTACGTGTTCGATCCGGGTGGTTGGTTTTTGAAGTTATCAAAACTCGAGGACGAGTTTTTTTCGAAGAGGGGGAGAATGATGCGGATAGACATGGACCTTTGCTTTTGATATCGAACCGGAGACGTAGTCAATTAACGTGAACTGGAGCCATGCATAGATATGGTTTCAATGCATGGATATGGTTTCAAATTAATTAGAGAATATTTTTGAGCTTATTTTAGTAATAGAATAATAACCAATTGTTATTTTGATTGGGACTCATTTTCTTTCCTATTTTAGTGGTGCTAGGATTAGTATAAATAGGGATTGGTATTTTGTTTAAATGAGGTTTTTTTTTTGTTTTTGAGTTTAATAATAAGAATCCTACGGGAAACTTTTCGATCTTTGATTAATCTTAGTGTCTTGAGCCATTTGGTTGTGAAACTGCATCAGGTGATGCGGATAAACATGGACCTTTGCTTTTGATATCGAACCGGAGCCGTAGTCAATTAACGTGGAGCCATGCATGGATATGGTTTCAATGCATGGATATGGTTTCAAATTAGAGAATATCTTTTGAGCTTATTTTAGTAATAGAATAATAACCAATTGTTATTTTGATTGGGACTTATTTTCTTTCCTATTTTAGTGGTGCTAGGATTAGTATAAATAGGGATTGGTATTTTGTTTAAA
>LBNU01003460.1:10729-34278 GCA_014162995.1 Artemisia annua
GCACTACTACTTCTCTTATGTGTTAATTTCACATGCTATGTGCTATATATTGCTTCACGCTAACCTTTTGCTTCATTAGGTTTTATATGTTGCGATTCGCGACATATACTTTTAATATTTGCATTAAGTGTTTTTCAGGATTTGAATAACTAAGTTTAATGCTCCTACAAGAGTAGCACCATCAAACTTGGGGGGCTACCAGGGTATATAATACCACTGTTTCCGTACGCGTCAAGCAGGTATGTTTGGAAGCAGATCGTACGTAAGAGGTATTGCAAGCCTGGTACAAAGACGGATTTAAATATTCGCACCATCTTGCCGCAGGGGTGATGGCGTATAGTCCACTGTTTCCTCTGGTGGTGATGGCGCGAGTTCCTCTAGGAGGAAACGCCATTTTGTCGCTGCTGATCAATCTGAAGAAGATGTGTCCGCTACTGAAGCGGAGAAAGAAGTTACCAAGTCTCCTCCCCCCATGTAAGTAACCTAATGCGCGTGTACTTAGATTTTATTTATTTTATTTTATTTTATTTATTTATTTATTTTTATTTCCTCTATTCATATGCTGTATGTTTGCTATAGAGTAACATTTGTCTGATTTGTCGCGCAGTGTGGAGCAAACAGGGGATGTTGACGTGCGTGCCCGAAGTGTGTCGCCCCTTGTGAGTCCTTTTCTGGGTGAGGAGACGGTGCAGAAGAGCGCGGGGACTGAGCCCAACGCGCTGGACCAGCTAATGGAAGAGCTAGAGCTGGCTGCTGCGCACCAAGCTAAGCTGGTTGCGCAGGTGAGGACAAGCTATTCCGCTGAGAGTAGCCGTTCCGCGCAAAAGGAGGAAGAAATCTCCTGTTTGAAGGCGCAGTTGGCAAGCGCTCAAGCTGAGTTGGAACGCTCTGATGCGTATGCGCGGAAGTTAGCCGATGAGAAGATGCAGCTCATGGCGCAAGTGAGCTAGGAACAATCTACTTTTGAACACTATAAGGCCACTTGTCTTTGGGCAATGAAGTATATGGAGCAGTACAAGTCCAAACACTTCTCTCAGCTGGACGACTTCCGGAAGACTGTGGAGGATGCGCTAGAGAAGCAAGAGGAGAAGCTGCGCAAACTGAGCATAGAGTATGATGAGGAGTTGTACCCTCATTTAGTGTCTGCCATTGCTGAGCGCAAGTAATATCTTGTTCATTATCTTCCTTTTAATATTGCACCTTTATTTCTTTTAAACTTGTTGTCTTATGATGTCATATTTGCAGGTGGCTGATCAGTCATGGCCTACGCTTGGCTGCGCTGAACACTTTGGAGTCCCAAGAGGTTAAGGGCGCATTTGGGCGTGTGGTGCAATGTGCGCTTGCTCGTGGCAAGGCGGAGGCCATCGAAAAGCTGTGCGAAACCAAAGTGTTGACAGTGTCTCCTTCAGAAGTACCTGGGTACAATGAGAGCGCTTTTGGTGAGCTTGTTGATGCCATGGAGAAGATGAAGCTGCTGGAGCTTCCACACATTGCCCGAATGGAGCGTGACCAAGACTTTCTCATGGACGTGATCATGCAGGGGTTGACACTAGCAAGGCACTTATCTGAAGATGCTGAGACGCAGTCTGACTACTTCCCCACGCGATCTGCTCAACCCTTTTGCTCTTGAGAGGGAGATTCCTCTTAAGGATTCATTGGAGGCCCATATGCTTAGATCGGCCAAGAAGAAAGGGATAAAAGGGAAGGCCATTCTGTGTGGCGTTGGCGCAGCTCATCTCCCAAGGTCCGATGGGGTGCCCGTTAGCGTACCAACGGTTGCTCCCAGTGATGCCGAGCTATTGAAGAGGCTTAGGGATGCCAAAGATGCTGCACGCCATGGTAGCAGCTCTCAGCTTAGGTGTACATCTAGCTTTTGGGCTTTGTTTAGTGTTTTTTGCTTTGCCATATATGAACAATTTTGTATAAACGCGTGGTTTATAATAATAAAAAGTTCATTTGTATATTTGTACTTAGCTTCTATGAATTGCCTGAGTAGTCGTACTGGAAAGGGGGATTATAGAGTCTATAATCACTTAGAATTGTGTTTGAACTTGTTGTTCTTTGTTCAAAATTTGAATGATATTTGTACTTAGATATATATCTTTGCCGTAAGATGTCTAAGAATCAAGAGCGTACTCAAAAGAAAATCATAATCATGTATGAAGTTTAAAGATCATAGTCGTGTATGAAATTTGTAACTTAGAAAAAATCACAATTGTGTATGAAATTTTACAAGTGTATGCAGCGTACTGCGAATATTATTTTACTGAGTCAAGAATCTTGGCTCTTAAATTGTTAAACGCGCACAGTGTGCAATGTTGCGCATCCATCGTGGGGTGCGCAAGGAACTTGCGCCAACGTCTTGAGCGTAAGGTGTTTAACAAGGATGCATGATCCGATGTTGATGGGTTTGCAACCCTCTTACTCAACGAGTTGTTTAGTAGGTTAACTCATCCTTTTACCATCGTGGGTATTAATAAGTGCATGCACGCCATGTAGGCCAAAGGTAATGTAACCAATACATTGAAACATAAATAGTATTTAAATAACAATGTAAAGAAAAAGTACCGCGGAGTTAGCTAGAAACCGCGAATTTGAATTAATACTTGCAAGTTTTTGTAAAAGAAAAAGAAATTATTTATCTAGATAAATAAAAGAAACAAGAACAGAAATACATGGATCATTATTGGGGCACCTACTAAAGTGCGGAGGTATCCATGTGTGGGGCCGTAGCCCTTTCTAGAGATAGCATCTCTTGAGATTGCAAACGTTCCATGTGCGTTGTAGCACATGGCCATCTTTATCACACACCTTGTACGCGCCTTTTCCCAGTGCTTCAATGACTTCGTAAGGTCCTTCCCACTTTGGTCCAAGCTTTCCTGTGTCTTCCGCGTGACTTGCATCGTTTGCGCGGTATACAAAATCTCCTAGTCTGAATGAAGTGCTTCGCACTTTAGCATCGTAGTATCCCTTCATTTTTGACTTGGCTTTTTCTTCCTGTATCGCTGCGCGTTCACGCCTTTCTTCCAATAGGTCCAAGTCTATGCGCCGCTCGTCATCGTCTGTAGCAATATTAACTTCCGCTGTGCGAATAGTTGGCATCCCAATTTCGGCCGGTATGACAGCTTCTGTCCCATATACAAGGGGAAAGGGGGTGTCTCCATTGCTAACCTTGATAGTTGTGCGGTGCGCCCATAAAACATGCGACAGCTCCTCCACCCATCATCCTTGGTGTCTGTCCAGACGCGCTTTAATTCCTTCGCCTAGGCTGCGATTTGCACGTTCAACCAAGCCATTGGTTTGTGGGTGTGTTACTGACGCGAAGTGTTGCGTGATATGCAGTTGCTCGCACCAGTCTTTGAACGGGTTGTCACGGAATTGTTTTCCGTTGTCTGAGATGATTTTCCCAGGTAATCCAAAGCGGCATACTATGTTGTCCCACACGAATCGCTTCACTTGGTTACCTGTGATTGTTGCCACCGCCTTTGCCTCAATCCACTTAGTGAAGTAGTTTATTACCACAATAAGGAATTTCAATCCTCCTGCGGCAACGGGAAAGGGTCCAGCAATGTCTATACCCCACTTGTAGAACGGCCATGGCGATGTGATGGGTGTCAGTTCGTGCTGTGGTCGACGCGGGATGGGTCTATGAACTTGGCAGTCGCTACACTTCCGTACCATATCCCGCGCGTCACGGTGCATAGTGGGCCAGTAGTATCCTGATCGTAAGGCTCGTGCCACAACAGACCGTGGTCCAGAGTGCATGCTGCATGAACCAGCGTGGATCTCTCGGAGTACGTAATCTGCCTGAAGAGGTCCAACGCACCTAAGCCATGGTTGCAAGAATGAGCGCCTATATAAGACGCCATCTCTAAGCTTGAATTGTTGCTCTGTGCGTCGTATCCGTCGACCCTCCTTCTGTTCTTGGGGGAGTATGCCTTTACTTATGAATTCGATGATAGGGATCATCCATGTAGGACCTTGTTCCTCTATCATCGTAGATACTTCCATCTCTGAGATGGATTTGTCTTTGAGAATCTCCACCAATACCTGTTTTGACAGGTGTGCGAAACTTGTAGAAGCAATCTTGCTTAGCGCATCTGCCTTTTTGTTTTCCCCTCTTGGGATTTGTTTGATTGTAAACCTGTCAAATCCTTGGATTAATGACTTTGTTTTTTCGAGGTATTGGATCATGTTATCTTCCTTAGCTACATATTCGCCTGACACATGATTGGCTACAAATAGAGAATCCACATTTGCCTCTAGGTTGCGTACGCCCATTCGTGTTGCAATGCGCAGTCCAGAGATTAGGGCTTCGTATTCTGCCTCGTTGTTCGTGGCTGTGAATTCAAAACGCAGGGCGTAAGTGAATTCCATTCCTTCTGGGTTAGTGAGGATAAGGCCTGCGCCTGAGCCGTCTACACATGAGGATCCATCTGTGAATAGAATCCATGGTTCTTGCAGTTCCGTCTTGGGGTGTGAAGGTACATCATCAGTGTCTGGCTTTTCGATGATGAAGTCTGCTAGTATATGTCCCTTAATCGCAGTGCGTGGTCTATAAGAGATGTTATGCTCGCTCAATAATACACTCCATTTTTGTAGCCATCCCGATGCGTCAGGTTTAGAGATAACTTGCTTGATTGGTTGGTCCATAATTACAGCTATTGGGTGCGCTTGGAAGTATCTGCGCAATCTCTTAGCTGCGAAGACTAGAGCTAGGACCAGTTTTTCCATGGCAGTATAGTTAGTCTCTGTCTTTTTTAGTGCTTTACTTACAAAGTATATTGGTGTTTGAATGGAGTTCCTATCTGTCAATAGCACCGCGCTGACTGCTCCGTGAGTTGCGGATAAGTACATGATTAATTCTTCCCCTGGCCGGGGTACGACAAGCTTGGGAAGTGCTGCTAGATGTTGCTTGAGCTGTTGGAAAGCTTCTTCTGCTTCCGCAGTCCACCGAAAGTCTCCATTTTTTGTGCACTTCGTGAGTGTCTTGAAGAGGGGGAGTGATTTATCTGCTGACTTGGACAAGAATCTATTTAGTCCAGCTAATTTGCCGTTTAATGACTGGACTTCTTTTATCGTTCGTGGTGAGGGGAGTTCAATGACAGCTTTTGTCTTTTCTGGGCAGGGCTTAATGCCATCAGGTTCTATCAAATACCCAAGAAACATACCCTCGGTGGCGCCAAAGGTACACTTCTTGGGATTTAACTTCATGTTGATCCTTCCCAGTGTTGTGAATGTTTCCTCAATGTCGCGCACCAATTCTTCCTCAGTGTGACTCTTGATAACCAGGTCATCGACATAAACTTCCAGGTTGCGACCTACTTGTTTTACAAACGCAGTGTCTACCAATCGCTGGTATGTTGCTCCCGCATTCTTTAGACCAAAAGGCATTTTTGTATAGCAATAGAGCCCTTGACTTGTATGGAAGGCTGTTTTCTCTTCATCTTCCTCAGCCATTTGAATTTGATGGTACCCTTTGTATGCGTCTAGGAAACACTTAAAGGGGTATCCGCACAGAGATTCTACCTTCCAGTCTATCTCTGGTAGCGGGTAACAGTCCTGTGGACATGCTTTATTAAGATCAGTAAAGTCCAAGCACATTCTCCAACTGCCATCGCTCTTCTTTACCATTACTGGATTGGAAAGCCAGTCATGGTAGTAGACTTCCCGCATGATGCCTGCGTCTACGAGTTTATGTACTTCCTCTAGGATGGCTTTGGCGCGATCTGGCGCTTGGTCGTGCTTCTTCTGTCGTATTGGAGGGCGGATTTTTAGCTTATGCTCTGTGATAGATCGTGGTACCCCAGTCATGTGTTTAGGTTCCCACGCAAAGATATCTAGGTTTTTCTGCAAGAGTGCGCACACAGCTGCCCTGCCTTTGTCAGACAGTGAACCTCCAATCGATACCTCTTGATCCGGGTAGTCGGGATGAATTGCAACCTTGATGTTTGGTACCTTAGTCGCGCACTGTTCTGGGATATTCCCCGTGTCACTTGTCACCGTGTTGCAGTCTTTGGGAGATGTAGCAGTATTGTAGATGGTCACAATGCCTCCATCCGCTGGGAATTTGAGCATCCCATGTGGTGTGGATGGTACAACGCGTATAGATGATATTCCAGGTCTTCCAATGATGCCATTGTACGGTGAAGGAGACTTGATTACCATAAAGTTCATCCAGGTTGCTGTAGAGTGTTGTTCATCACCAACGACTACAAGTAAGCGCAATTGCCCCATAGGCCATATCTTCTCTCCTGTAAAGCCAGTCAGCGACGTCGTGGTCGGAAATAACTGACTTTGTATCTCAGGTCGCAGCCTCTTGAAACAATGTTCATACACAATGTCTGCGGATGCTCCTCCATCAGTATACATGCGGCGGATATCGTGTCCTCCTGTATGTATCTCAATGGTTAGCAGCTCTACTACTGCGTTGTCCGCAGCTAGAGTGGGGAAGGAGATTTCATTCTCAAAAGAGAATTTTTGGCTGATTTTTTGCTTCGTCTTTCGCTGCCATGACTGTATCATGTAAATAATGTCGGCCTTATCTTTGGGTATCTCTTTCTTACCTCCATTCTTTTGTTTATCCTTTCCTTCTTTAATATTTTTAACGAGGTGATCCATTCTACCCTCTTTTACTAACTTGTCGATTAGTTGTCGTAGTTGGACACACTCGTTGGTGGTATGGCCCTTTTGTCCATGATATTCGCAGTATCCACTCCCTGCACGTCGATCCTCTGGTGTGCGCATTGGTGGAGGTTTCGGGAAATTTGCGCCTTCTGTTACAAATATCTCCCTCGGAGTCTTCGTGAGGGGAGTATATTTGTCATTATCTCGTCCGTTTCCCTGACTGCGATAATTCTTGCTGCGATTGCTACTCTGGTCATTGGATTGTCTCCTAGGCTGTTCTTATGGCCTATAATTTGAGTAGCCTTTTTTGCTATCCGCAGCAGCTGCTTCTCCTTGGATAAAAGATCTTGTGCGCTTCATTAGTTCATCAAAGGTTTGGGGAACCTTATCATTTAATTTCCTAATGAGCTCTGGGTTATTACTCCCATTCATGAACCTTGAGATTTTTAGTACTTCAGGACACGCCTTGACGTATATACATTCATCCTTAAAGCGCTCCACGTAAGCGCTCGTTGATTCCCCTTGGCGCTGTTTTACTCTGGCCAGTTCAACAGGGTTCTTGGCGCACTTCTTTCTCTGAGTGAAATTCAAGCGGAATGCTTTTTGCAACTCTTCAAACCCGTTTTTGCTTCTTCGTGGAAGCTTGCTAAACCAAGTTCGCGCATTCCCTACTAATGTGGAGTTAAACATATGGCACCACACAGGTTGTGGCCAATTTTCTATAGTAGCAGCGGATTCGAAAATTTTTAGGTGGTCATCAGGATCACCCGTTCCATCATATGTTTTAACATTGGTGGGCATGCGCCTTTTATTGTGATCCGAATAATCGCTGATGAGCCGTGTGAATGCATCAACCTTTTGGCGACGCCGACGCCAAGGAAGAGATATATCTTCGTCTTCTTCCTCGCGATGTCTTCCTCTGGACTTCCAGTGTCCTGTCTCTTTGTCCTCGTTGTCCGAGGAGTTACTTGAGGAAGAATCGTCCCTTTTGCGGCGCTTGCGCCGTTTTTCCTCAGAGTCCGAGCTTGAGGGGCTTTCACTTGGGGAAATTCGTCTCCCCAGTCTATCGTGAATTCTTCTGCTTCGAGACCTTGAAGAGCTCTCGCTCGGTGAGCGTTGCCGTCCAAGTCTATCTTGGATCCTGCGATTACCAAGTCTAGCGTGGACATTGGTACGCCTCTCATTGTCTTCGTATTCCTCCGAGTATTGTGAATCAGATGTTGTACCAAGTCTAGCGTGGACATTGGTACGCCTCTCATTGTTTTCGCGCTCCTGGTAGCGCGGTGGGGATGTTTCGTTAAAGTTAAGCCGGGCTTGTAGGCTCTGACTTGACCTTCTTCTTGCCTCCTCTTGCATGAGGTTAGTTAAGGTTTCGTAATTTTGAGATACAAAATTACTTAGCGTTAACTCAGGCGTGTCCTCCTCCAGCGCAACGATATCTGCTTCCGTATTAGGTCCCCTATCCCGGTTAGGCGCGCCTGGCGGCACAGTGTTGTCCACAATGGGTGCCGTTTGATGGGGAGTATTGAAGAGAGTGCGCTGAAGTTCTTCAGTGCTTGGAACCACCGTGGTGGTCTGGGTAGTCCCTGTGGGCAATTCTACCGTTGGGAGAATTAGGGTTGGGCCCGATTCTTGGTGACCAGGCGCGTTGGTTGTTCCAGAGGCCTGCCTAGAGTTCGAATCTTGATGGTTCCTCCTCTGGGAGTCACCACGTGTTTTTTCCAACTGCGGAGTCCGCTGGCTTGAGTTTTTGTGTTTCGTCATTCTAGTTCTTAGTGTAGGGTCCCACGGATGGCGCCACTTGTTGATACAAAAGTTGGGCGTTCCTTATTTGGGTTCATGTCCTTGTACCAATCAGATCTTAATGCTTGAGACCTGTGCACTAAGAAAGCAAACAAACACCGTTAGGCTTATCGTGGGATTGTCTCCCACGATTATCCTCCGGCGTGAGAGTAAGTAATCGGTTTTAGAGTTATATTGAAGAGTTAGGGTTGTAAATCGTACCTTTAACGAGAGTTATGATATTCTTTATATAGGCACGGAATCCTTATTGGATACGTGCTCCTTACTCTTCGGTATATCCGGTTGTGTTTGATATATATCCCTTAAATAAGAGATATCCATATCAAGACTATAAATAACTTTGGGTTTGGGCTTTCGTGAGCCCAAACCGTTAGTATGGTAGCCCAATCATTGTTATGATAGCCCACTCGTGGTGGGCTTGGGCATTAGTAATGTTCATTAACCGGGTTCGTGACCCGAATATGGACTATACGTCATCACTATCTATAAAGAATGAATGATATTTCTTAAAAACTTAAAAAGCTTAAAATTGAGTAATGTTAGTAAACTATTATATCATTGATTAAAAATGGTAACAATCTCTAACACTAAATTAATATTTTAAATATTTATCCTTAAACTTATATCACTTTTTTCTTTTTAACCCATATATTTTTTTTTCCTAATGACTAAAAATTGTACTCGTAAGTTTTGCATTAAGTGTCAAATCAAAATATAGATTTCGCAAGTATAATTATTTGCCATTATATACCGTTGCTTTACACGAGTATTCGTCTAGTTATTATAAATACATATGTAATTTAATATCGATATATAAACCAAAGCTTCTAGTATTGAAAATAAGAAAAATAAAGATACAAACCAGAATTTAAGAAAAAGTTAAAAAGCAAAGATTGCCATCTGTTTAACCGAATACAAACCTGAAAAGAGCTAATTGTTAAAAGTTTAGGAGAAACCAAACTTTGAAATTGTAGTTGACATCTGCTTAACCCATTACAAAAATGAGACCCTATTTTTTTTGTTAACCACATGGGTGGATTTTAATTTGGCCAATTGCTTGACCTTTGAACTGAAAAAATAATTGTTGACTTTGACCTCAATTAAATAAAAATTCGAAAAAGGAATGTCAGAAGTGGGATTTGAACCCACGCCCTCTTTCGAAGACCAGAACTTGAGTCTGGCGCCTTAGACCACTCGGCCATCCTGACTTTTTTGTTATATTTTCAGAGTACTAATTTATTAATATGAATCTAATCATATAACTCCTTGTCTTTTTGCACATGAAACCTTATTACTATTGAAATTAGCAAGTCCAAAAAATAGAAATCAAGTTTATTCTATACTATTGCAGTATATGTTAAAAAAATAAACCCCGACCTAAACAATAACCTGCACTAACGGTTCCTCTTCAATCATGACGACTACCTACCAATTATGAGCAACTCCTATCTGCAATTTAACTTGCAACTAACTCATTACCACTTTCATAACCAAAACCTAAATACATACCAATTTCAGATCTAAGTCTTACAAGTGGTTATTTTCAGTCTCTTGAAACATCTCACCGCGCAGCGCGGGTACTTGGCTACTAGTGAGTAATAAGAAAATTGCTCATCTTGATATGAAGTTAGATTTGTATATTTTCTTATTCAATATAACTAAATAAATAGGCTTTAATAAAAACTAGCTAGCCATTGGATGCTTAAAGTGAATGGTGAGAACATCAATATAGTGATAACATTCTATGAACATTGTTTAGAATCTTTTGTGCATTCATGTTGGTATTCGAAAACATTTAACAGATGCTAACATTGAAAACAAAAACATTAGCAAACAAGACTTCAGACATATGACGATGCAACATTTCTTTTACATTGATATATACTTGACAATGAAGCACAAATTACTTATTCTCCAAAAGGTGAAGAACAGCGGGATCACCCTGGTCCCATGCATCCTAAGAGCAGAAGTTACTTATTAACTCTAAATAACAAGCGTTGACGAGTTGTTCTGTTGCAAATCTAGATACTGCTTGTACGTCATTGGAACATATGATGCCGGGCTAATTTCTTCATCCACCAACTGATGAGCCGGTTTCACCACTGCATCAAGGACGGTCCATGTGTCATAACTACAGACATCCTTGTGACTGCATTGTTATGCATCATTAATCGCTTCGAGACAAACTTAACTAGCCTCAAATTAGAGGTGACTGTTGGCGACCCATTTGCTTATAAAGTGGGCGATTTGGGTCTTGTTAATTGTTATAACATAAATGGGTCCAAGAAATAAGTTTAGCTAAGATAGAGCATGTCAAATGGGTTGAAATTCATCAAACTCTATTTTTAACACGGACAAACCCATAACCATATTATTGGTAGACTTAAATTTACTTTGATAGTATCTTTACCGAAACTTAAGCATTTACTATAGAAAATTGACAACAAAATGTTTAGGCGTTAACCCAGGTACCCAACCCAAGCTAACATGCTTTAATGTTAGTTTTATGGATAAAAATTAATGTAGTATGTCCGGATTCGAACACGAGACTTCGGGATTGCACACATTACGTATGAGTTTCAATTTATTAATAATTATTATATTTAGTTATGAATAATTATTATTTTCACAAATAAACACTTAACGGTCACTAACGGTCGTTAGATGAAAGAAGAAGGGCTAGAATGCAAATAGTAGACAAGAAGGATCCGGAAGGACCCTCCTTGGGCTATGCTCGGCCGAAACCCAACCCATAGGGAGTTAGGGTTGTTGTCTTGTGCTCCAAGATGTGAAATAGTATAAATACAAGGCTCTTGTATTCATTCTTTTCATACCTTGATTCACTTGCAATCACAATCTTCTTCTTCTCTTATCTTGAGCATAGAAATCGAACTGCACCCTTATAGGGTTCCTACTAGATTTCCTAAGCTCAAATCATTCATGTTTAGTTGATCTACTACACCCTTCTAGGGTTCATACGCGATCTTCTAAACATTTGTGTTTGGATTGTTTGTGATCAAGAACCTAGCTTTTCTAATTGAAACGCTACTAATACGTGTGTACAAGAACGAAGAACAAACACATTATTGTTTGTTGATTTGGTGAATTCGACTAAGGTGTTAGTCGAATTGTGAAACCCTAATTTTAGGGTTCATGTTCTTGATTCTTGATTTCTTGTTCTTGCTAGAAATCACTACGGTATGCATGTCCTTTTACATTCGGTTAATTATTACATGTATTGTGATCTTTACTTCCGCTGCATGCTTTGATGATGTTACTTGTTTATATAAATGTTATGATATTCAAATTCCAACAGTGGCATCATGAGCCGTTAATACAATGTAATTAATTACCGAAACACATAGAATTGAATTGTTTATGATTATTACATGTTTTGGTGTTCTAAGGTTTTAAAAATTTTGTATACCCTAATTTTAATTAATATGGGTCGATTCCCATTATTGTATTTATTAGGGTTTTAGTTTTGTAAAAACTTGTAGAAACCCTAGGTTGCATGTAATTTTTATGTGAATTTTAATGAATATGTGCTATATGTCATTAATTGATATGCAATCTTAGACTTGATTATTGTTAATAATAAGTGCTATGTGGGAATCCATGATGAAAACATGCATGTTTTGTCACGGATTATGATGATTTTGTAGTAATTATTACGTGTTATTGAGATTTCATGCTAAATTATGTGATTTGTACTAATTAATTAAGGTTTTTAGTAATAAATTGTTTTACATGTTTAAGTTACTAAAAATTAATTAATTATGTAACTACGGGAAGACCTAAAATTGGAGAAGACCCTATATAAATCGTGTATATTAAATCGATTGTGTGTTTTAATTGATTTATTTTGCATGTTCATTATTTAAGTTGTTTAATTTTATTTAATTGCGTATTTGTTTATATATGTTTGTGACATGATAGTAAGCAAAAGGATAATTTCATAATAAAATTATAAACCAGACTTAATGGTGAAATCATATTTTGAGCTTTAAAAATCTTAAACTTTTAATTGATTGATGCGACTGTACTAATAATGGTCGAAACGGCGGACTTGAATTGACAAACTGTGTGGTGGGTTCTAGTAGAAACGGGTTTTTTAAGAGCTTCGCGCCTACCGGGTTTCTATGCCTGCTTGTGAGTCAAGGAGAACTTACCGTAGTACAACCATTATATTAGTACGAAGCATCTTAAGGCAATGTTGTAATTTCTCAACACCTCAATTAAAACTTTGTTGATTTGTGCTCATATAAAGAGACGAATATGTAAAAGTTTTTTGATTTATGAAACCTATGATACAAAGATTAATGCATGACATTTTGTACATATATATACTTTTTTTTTATTACACACATCAAAACTACTACCCTTTAAATTAAGTCAATGCCATCTAGTTAAAGAACACTTGAAGTTGTAAATCTCGGTTGTAGGACCGATAATACTAGTGATTCATGTGGTTCGGAGGGTCGGGGAAGCTAAAAATAAAGGAAAGACATGGTATATATTAGATTAAGAAAGGGAAAGATGTGTGTGTATTTTAGAGAGAAGGAGGAGAAACACAAACACACCTTAAGTTACAAATGAGACATCTACCCTCCTAGTTGTGACTAGGAGGTCTATTTATACTACAAGACTAGCCTAACTTAGCATTATTGACTAAACTAGTCCTTGTACATAGATACTATTGCTATTCCCGACTACAACATAACTTTAAAGGCTAACAATCTCTCCCCAAAGTGATGTTATACGGGAATTGCTTACAACATTCCCTACAAGTAAAATTAAGTACAAGACATAAGCGCAACAGCTTCGAGAATGGTCTTCAAACTTCATTGCTTCATTCAGCTTCCTAAATCTTCTCAACTGCCATCTCTTTACTTGCAGAAGAACGATGTGAGCAAATCTAATTAGGGACTAAGTCTGGCTTTTCACTCTCCCTTAATTAGTGCTCTCCCCCAAACTGACAACCTTTCTGATGAATGCCCTGAATCTGAAGAATTCTTTTGATAATTAAATGCAAACCGTCTTTAATCTTCTAACACGTAGCGGAAAATGTAGAACAGACTGTAGACTCGACCTTCTTCAAGATTGTCGATTCGGAGGAACAAAATATCAACATCTTCATCTCACCAAATGCTTTCCAGTTATCTTACATATAATAAATCAGCCCGTAATGTACACATGAAATGATAACACCAAAGTAACAAGTTGAAACACTGATCATCTTGAATTTGTTGCCCGAAATTGGTGAAGGTGGATAAGGTAGAAGTACGTAGAAAAAGTTGAGAGGATAAGGATATAGAATCAACCAATCTCTGACACAAATCGTTTCATAAATCATTAAACCCGATCACGTGAACTTGTTGTGCATCCTTGATGTACACATTTCTCTCCCCTGATGGTTACGATTTATCGGAATCAGCATAATAATGTGTACGTGAATCATTAACTAGAAGCACTCTATCATATATCATATCTGCTCGTGAGAAGATGTCGATAAACCCAATCTACTAATAATACCATTTAAAACGTCTAACTCTTTTTTAACCCCCATGTATCAAACAACGGCTCTTAGTAGTAACCACATATGAGGAAAACCCAATATGACGAACTTGAAAATGAAGTAAAATCCCCTAGACTTGTGACTTAAGCTTGTACTATCCTGTGACTAAGAATGGTGTACCATATACCCCTAACAAAAGTGTAATAAGCACAATCCCTCTTGAAATATCCTCAACTACGTGAGACACTGAGCACTACAACGTAACTCCCTAAAGTGATAGCTACTTTGTGGGTATAGTGAGAAAGAATCACAAAAGTAACTAGATATTCAAGTCTTTGTCACCATTAATATATGCCCAAACAAGTCATCTTCGTGGAAGGGAAGAAAGAAAGAAGACGAAATAAGCGCACGCGCCCGTAAAACGTTACTTCAAACCCAAATAAATAATAATGAATCATCCCCGCAATCACATTTGATATTCATTAAAAACTTTAGCCGTGAAATATGTATCATACTTTCATTAACAATGGAATTATGTAACCATGGAGAACTTGGACTAGATTAACAATGTGAGAACTTGGACTAGATTAACAATGTGAGAACTTGGACTAGATTAACAATGTGAAATATGTATCATACATTCATTAAAAACATTTGATATTCATTAACACATGTGAGAACTTGGACTAGATTAACAATGGAGAGGTAAATTCATACTTTCATTACTTGCAGATCAACTGGGGTAATAGAATTATGGAATTTACATGTTTTTTAATTAGACGACTTAAATTGATTAAAGTGAGAACTTGGACTCAAGGCATGAGATGGGGATCAAACATGCTTACATTGCAACATAAGTTGGCAAATATGTAAATCCCATCATTTCTAGGAATTGCAATTTGTATATTGGCAATTGAGGTTCGACTCGTACTTTATTGAATGCGTTTATCACTAGCAGATCAACTGATGAGATTAAACTATGTCAATTTGAATCCTAGTTTTCAGTGAAAATTAAATGGTTATATTTTATTTACCTTGGGTACTTAATTTTCTTGAAAAGTTTCATTATCGAAAGTACTAACTTTTGAACTTTTTTCTGTAGAAATGGCTCTAACTGAAAACACTAATATAAATAACATGAGTTCTGCATTCAAGTAAATGATTGATCGAGAAAAGTTGACTGGTGCTGCAAATTTCAATGATTGGCATTGTTCCTTGAGAATTGTTCTGCGCATGGCCAAAAGACTTGATTTTCTTAGTAAGCCTCTTCCTGAAGTTCCTTCTGGTACTGCAACAAATGAACAGCATGAGGAGTATAACACTGAATACGAGAAGCACAATGATGTGGCTTGTCTTATGTTAGCTGGGATGGACACCAAATTGCAAAAACAATTTGAGCTCTTCGGTCCCATGGACATGATCAACGAACTCAAACGAATGTTTGAGAAACCACATGTTGCAGAATTATATGATCTGATAGAATCTCTGCACAGTTGTAAGCAAGAAGCTAACAAACCCGTAAGTGCTCATGTCTTGGAAATGAAAAGTTACTTGGACCGATTGGAGCAACTTGGGTGTGGTTATGTGCAAAGTGTATGTGTTGGCCTCATCATGCGATCCCTTAATCAGGATTTGTTTAGTGAGTTTGTGGGTAACTGTAATATGCATTGCACGGGGAAGACAATTAGTGAGTTACATGCAATGCTCATAGATTTTGAGAAAGGACTCGCTAAGAAGGCACCTACACCCGCGGTATTAGCAATACAAGGTGGTAGGATTACTAAGCCCAACAAACCACAACAAGCGAACAAGAAGGGCAAAGGCAATGGAAAGGGTAAACAAGTTGCGACCTACCAACAAATGCCTAAGAAGCAGAATCCTCCTAAGAAGAAGGAGATCCCCAAGAAGGATTTGGCTGCTTGTCACCACTGCAACACACCAGGACATTGGAAAAGGAACTGTCCATTGTTTCTAGNAATTAGTGAGTTACATGCAATGCTCATAGATTTTGAGAAAGGACTCGCTAAGAAGGCACCTACACCCGCGGTATTAGCAATACAAGGTGGTAGGATTACTAAGCCCAACAAACCACAACAAGCGAACAAGAAGGGCAAAGGCAATGGAAAGGGTAAACAAGTTGCGACCTACCAACAAATGCCTAAGAAGCAGAATCCTCCTAAGAAGAAGGAGATCCCCAAGAAGGATTTGGCTGCTTGTCACCACTGCAACACACCAGGACATTGGAAAAGGAACTGTCCATTGTTTCTAGAGGAGTTGCGAAAGAATAAAAATAAGAAGGATGTTGGGAATGTCGCGAGCAATTCAGGTATATGATTGAATTATTTTCTTTTCCTCGTAAGCATAATGCATGGGTATATGATACGAGATGTGGTACTCATATTTGTAACACATCGCAAGGGCTTAGAGGAGCAAGGAAGCTGGCCTATGGAGAAAGATACTTGTACATGGGCAATGGCATACGTGCAACAGTTGAAGCCATAGGGACATTCGATTTACCTTCGGGTTTAATACTAGTTTTGAATAATTGTCATTATGCACCTTCTATTATTAGGGGTGTCATTTCAGTTTCTTTGTTATTGGATATTGGTTTTGTTCACACATTTACTAATAATGGAATTTCAGTTTCTTTAAATAATGTTTTTTACTTTAATGCAATTCCAATAAATGGTGTGTTTGAAATCGACATGGAAAATCATGTGTCCAATAGAAATAATCTATGTAAAGCATTAGCAATAAGAGAATCAAGTCTAACTTGGATTCGTCTTATCTTTGGCATTGTCGACTTGCTCATATAGGCCAGACTAGCATGGAAAAGCTGCAACATGATGGGCTTTTGAAAAATATCAATGATGAATCATTTGATAAATGCGAATCTTGTATATCTGGGAAGATGACAAAAAAACCTTTTTCACAACAACTTGAAAGGGCTTCAGATCTACTTGGATTAATACATTCTGATGTGTGCGGTCCACTTAGACATGTGTCAAGATGCGGTGCTATCTACTTCGTAACCTTTACGGATGATTATATCGTTATGGTTATGTTTATTTACTTAAACATAAACATGAAGTCTATGAAAAATTCAAGGTTTTTAAAAGTGAAGTAGAATTACAACTCGGTAAGAAGATTAAGGCTCTTCGATCCGATAGAGGTGGTGAACATTTAAGCCAAGAGTTTAAAGATTTTTTTTAACTGAGTGTGGTATTGTCTAGCGTCTCACAACTCCTTATACTCCAAAACAAAATGGTGTATCTGAAAGGAGAAATCGTACATTGCTAGACATGGTACGATCAATGTTTAATCTTACAACTCTTCCCTTATCCTTTTGGGACTATGCCCTTGAAACTGCTGTTCGCATATTGAACATGGTTCCAACTAAGAAGGTTGATAAGACTCCATATGAATTATGGACTGGAAAAGCTCCCAACTTTTCTTACTTAAAGATTTGGGGTTGTGAGGCGTTTGTTAAACGTGTCTCACCAGATAAACTCCAACAAAGATCTGTTAAGTGTATCTTTGTAGGATATCCAAAGGAAACTATGGGTTACTACTATTACTTTCCACTAGAGAATAAAGTTATTGTGGCTAGGTATGGAGATTTCTTAGAAAGAGATCTTATATCACAAGAATTTAGTGGGGGAGTTTATGATCTAGAATATGATCAAGAAGATACATCACCTTCTGAAAACACTAGCACACTTCCTGTGAAACCTGAAAGTTTAGGTCCTCCACCTGAAGTTGAAGTGATTCATTCGCAGATCTGCAAGAACTGTGAAAGCTCCTGAACGTCTATGTCTTAACATAGAATGTGAGGTAACTATACTAGGGGATCTTAATGAACCTACTAGTTATAGGGCTGCCATTAATAGTCCTGAAAAGGATAAATGGCAGGTTGCTATGAATGGGGAAATGCAATCCATGAGAGACAACGAAGTCTGGATTGAAGTAGACCTTCCTCCCAATGCCAAGGTAGTTGGAAGTAAGTGGCTCTTCAAGAAGAAGACAGACATGGATGGCAATGTACACACCTATAAAGCTCGTTTGGTAGCTAAAGGCTTTACCCAAACATATGGTGTTGACTATGAGGAGACCTTTTCTCCTGTAGCTGACATTAGAGCTATTAGGATTCTCATAGCCATAGCTGCGTACTATGACTATGAGATTTGGCAAATGGATATCAAAAACGAAGCCTAGATGAAGACATCTATATGGCACAGCCTGAAGGGTTTGTGAATCCAGAATTTCCAAACCGTGTATGCAAACTTCAAAGATCCATTTATGGATTGAAGCAAGCATCACGACAATGGAATAAAAGATTTGATGCAGAAATAAAAAAGTTTGGATTTACTCAGAATCTTGATGAGCCATGTGTATATCACAAAGCTAGTGGGAGTAATGTTGTTTTCCTTATCCTATATGTTGATGACATATTGATGTTGGGAAATCATATACCAATGTTAAAGGAGGTTAAGTCCTATCTTGGTTAATGTTTTTCTATGAAGGATTTAGGAGAGGCAGCATTCATCCTTGGAATCAAAATCTACAGAGATAGATCAAAGCGGTTGATTGGATTAAGCCAAAGTACTTATATTGATAAAATATTGAAGAGATTCAATATGCAAAATTCCAAGAAAGGATATTTGCCAATACAAGTAGAACATGGCTTAAGTAGTGCAGTAGGTGCTTCAACACCTGAAGAGGTGGCACGCATGAAAAAGGTTCCATATGCTTCAACAGTAGGATCTATCATGTATGCAGTAAAAGGCACAAGGACAGATGTGGCGTTTGCACAAAATTTGACCAGTCGTTATCAACAGAACCCAGGTAGACTGCACTGGCATGCTGTTAAAAGTATTCTTAAGTATTTAAGGAATACAAAAGATATGTTCTTAGTGTATGGGGAAATCCAGAAACAGAACTTGATGTTACAGGTTACTGTGATGCGTCCTTTCAAAGTGATAAAGATGATACAAAGTCTCAGACGGGGATATGTCTTTGTTATTAATGGAGGAGCTGTAGACTGGAGGATCAAGAAGCAGAGTACAATAGCGATGTCTGCAACAGAAGCCAAGTATATTGTTGCATCAGAAGCTGTGATGGAAGCTGTTTGGATTAGAAAATTCATTTCGGGTCTAGGAGTTATGCCGTCGATTAATTTGCCTATAAATTTGTATTGTGACAATTCTGCCGCAATTACATTCGCCAATGAACCTGGAGTCATGAGGGGTGCCAGACACTTTCCTAGACGATATTACTATGTTCGAGAACAAGTCGAAATAGGTGAAATCAATTTACTCAAAGTTCACACAGATGACAATCTAGCTGATCCCTTTACGAAGGCTTTACCCAAGGAAAAGCTTACTCAACATGCCAATGGCATTGGACTTCGTTTAGTTAGTAGTTTCATGTAGATCTGTGGTTAGTATTTGGATAAAGGATAATGTAAACATTATTATCTTAATGAAATAAAATATTTTGTTATGTTTATTTTCATTCATAATATTGTATCCTATATTTGCTTGTTTAATCCATGAATAACTTATGTTATTCTAAATAGTCCGTTGTCAATCAATGATATGGGAATATCATTGAATTAAGACAAATTTGAGTTTTGGTAGAATATACTTAAGTATATTGATGCGTAGGACATGCCAAATTCACATGGTATTCAATAAGAAGAATAAATTAAATATAGGACAGATCCCAACCGCATGATTGTACTTTATAAATCTTTGTCATTAAAGTAAATCATGAATATTTATCCTCAGACTTGAGATACCAGATAATTGCTGTGGATGTAGCTCATTTTCTGTAAGATAGTCTAACGCTATCCGTAACTGGTGGTTATAAGGGCTATTTTCAGAAGTGATGCAAAATTCATGGGTTATGCTTGTAGTCAAGAAAGAATTTGTTCCTTCAAATTTGTTTTGAAGTATAATACTGCTTGGCCACTCGTAGAGTTGACAAGATGTTTACATGGCCATGCCCAAAGTCTATCTGGAATATGTTCAGATGTTTTGGTAATCTTGATCAATTAATAAATAACGAGAAACAGAAAGTTAATTATGGAATGACTTAGATCCATATCCATATTAACGTAGTATTAGAAACAAAAGGATAAGTATGATGATAATTCATCAAAGGTTTTTTTAGGAAACCACTCTCAGGGTCGTTCTAGGGGCATTGTGGTGTTATGCTAGACTAACCAATGTCATTATTACATTAATGCATATCCGAGTGGGAGCTGTTAGTTTTACGGATAAAAATTAATGTAGTATGTCCGGATTCNAAGTTAATTATGGAATGACTTAGATCCATATCCATATTAACGTAGTATTAGAAACAAAAGGATAAGTATGATGATAATTCATCAAAGGTTTTTTTAGGAAACCACTCTCAGGGTCGTTCTAGGGGCATTGTGGTGTTATGCTAGACTAACCAATGTCATTATTACATTAATGCATATCCGAGTGGGAGCTGTTAGTTTTACGGATAAAAATTAATGTAGTATGTCCGGATTCGAACACGAGACTTCAGGATTGCACACATTACGTATGAGTTTAAATTTATTAATAATTATCATATTTAGTTATGAATAATTATTATTTTCACAAATAAACACTTAACGGTCACTAACGGTCGTTAGACGAAAGAAGAAGGGCTAGAATGCAAATAGTGGACAAGAAGGATCCGGAAGGACCCTCCTTGGGCTATGCTCGGCCGAAACCCAACCCATACGGGGTTAGGGTTGTTGTCTTGTGCTCCAAGATGTGAAATAGTATAAATACAAGGCTCTTGTATTCATTCTTTTATTACCTTGATTCACTTGCAATCACAATCTTCTTCTTCTCTTATCTTGAGCATAGAAATCGAACTACACCCTTATAGGGTTCCTACTAGATTTCCTAAGCTCAAACCATTTGTGTTTAGTTGATCTACTACACCCTTCTAGGGTTCCTACGCGATCTTCTAAACATTTGTGTTTGGATTGTTTGTGATCAAGAACCTAGCTTTTCTAATTGAAGACGCTACTAATACGTGTGTACAAGAACGAAGAACAAACACATTATTGCTTGTTGATTTGGTGAATTCGACTAAGGTATTAGTCGAATTGTGAAACCCTAATTTTAGGGTTCTTGTTCTTGATTCTTGATTTCTTGTTCTTGCTAGAAATCACTACGGTACGCATGTCCTTTTACATTCGGTTAATTATTACATGTATTGTGATCTTTACTTCCGCTGCATGCTTTGATGATGTTACTTGTTTATATAAATGTTATGATATTCAAATTCCAACATTTAACTCATGAAAAATTAAAGGGTTTAACTCGAATCTGTTTTCACCCGTTACACAATTCACTTACCTCAAGATGGTCGGCGTATTTACTAGAAATGCGTTAGGAATGGTGTCATTCACATTGACCCATTTTCCCTTGCGTTTGATTTGTAGTCCACCTACACCATTGTTGATGACGAGAGTAAAGAGGCCATGATCCGAATGAGGAGGCATCCCCAATGCAAGCTCGGGTTGTGGGCAGGGAGGGTAAAGATTGAGCAAACATACTTGTTAACTGGATTCCAGTTTTAAATCTTTTTCCATGTCAGAATGGTCAATTCCTAGGCTTGATGATATCCCAGTAAGCAAACTTTTTGCTATTACTCTAGTTCTTTTCGAGTACTCGGACAGAACTTCACTGCAATACATGTTAATGTGTTTGACTCTTTTTTTTTCAAACCTTTTAATACTTAAATTCAAACGGGATACGAATACGAAGTTTGTTACAGAATAAACCTAATACATTTTCTATTATTGATACTAGATAGACTAATTTAGTTATTATAATGACAAAGAATTCATATCAACCAAGAAATTCAAATTTAGTCATGTCGACCTTTAAAAGTCATACTATGGGTTTTTAAGAGCACACATGCAGATGGTACATCTCTGATCAAGGAGCAAATATTTATCTAAAGAAGACTATTACAAAAGAAACATACATGTCAATCACTTAAGTATAATATAGAAATTACAGATTTTTCGTCCTTAATATAATTTTAATATCAACTTCATTTTTTTCTCCACCCATGTGTATGGTCAATTGGTTATCTGAAGTAGCCTAGTCAAATTGGATGAGATTTCAAGTATTTGTTAAGTGTGTATGCTCACCAAAATAGATGACAAAACACACTCTTGATATGAATGAGTTGGAAATGAAAGCAACCCTTGTTGGAAAATTTAGTGCACTTGAAGGATTAATTCACACCTGGTAATGGGTTTGGAGGTACGGAGTGTACACTCATTTGGTCACTGAATTCCTTGACTCAATGGTGGTTATGATAGTTGAATCTGCTGCTATTAGTAAACTAAAGTACTTCTTGATCAAAGTGTTGCTTGATCAAAGTGTTGCTTGATCAAAGTACTGCTTGATCAAAGTGTTGCTTGATCAAAGTACTGCTTGATCAAAGTATTGCTTGATCAAAGTGTTGCTTGATCAAAGTACTGCTTGATCAAAGTACTGATTGTTCAAAGTACTGCTTCATTATTATGGAAAGTACTGCTACGTTTTAACCACTAATCCCTACTATTATGGAATGTATTATGTTATAATTAATGGGCCGTTATTTATACATAATTCCAGGGGCTAGGGTTTGAGTATTCTCTATTATAAATAGAGGTCATAACACATATGCATGATATGATTAACACAAAAACCCTAAACACTTGAATACACTTCTGTTCTTGATTTGTGCCTAAAACAAGAACATCACTTGGTCTTATCCCATAGAGATATTCGTGTAACCCAGGCATAGGGTCGAATAGTTTCTATTGGAAAGTGATACCACGATTTCAAGTGAATATCCGGTACTTCATTGATTATCTTAACACTAATCTAGGAACACAGAAACACATAATTACCAACAATCAATAAAAACTGTTGGGTCTATTAGATTTGATGATACAAAACAAGAAAGAATGAAACATGAAGGGCTTAAAGTGACAAGATGGGAAACTACAAAAAGATGGAGAACTTTGAAGATTCTAGAAGATTTACTTAAAAGATTTAGTTTCCTAATTGTATTATGATTCCTCTTGTAAACCCTAGATGTCTCTAGTATATAAAGAGACATAGGGTCATTAGTTTAATAGTACGTACAAGATGTAAACCTCAAAGGTGTGTTTGTGTGGGAACCTAGACGTAGGGAAAACGTCTAGGGTTAGTGGTTTATTAGTGTTTTAGTTTAGATAACGTGTTCTACTTGATCAAGGTAGAACATGTTAATTAGTTTGTAATCGTTAGAGAAGATAATGATAATGAAAAACCTTGTTCATAATATTGATTGATTCTATGTTTGAATATTCCGCCTTCATTATTATGTGTTCCTAGATATAATATTAGACCTCGTCTAAGAGCTACAACTATCTTCACAAAAACTATTAGTGATAATCAATGGCTGCTGTTATGAGACATATGGCTGCTAACTTTTCCAAGCTGGAAAAGTTTGAAGGTGTTGATTTCAGTAGATGGCAAAAGAAGATGCAATTCTTGTTGACAAGCATGAATGTGGTGTCTGTTCTCAC
>LBNU01003460.1:36558-53672 GCA_014162995.1 Artemisia annua
ACTTGGTCTTTATCCCATAGAGATATTCGTGTAACCCAGGCATAGGGTCGAATAGTTCTATTTGGAAAGTGATACCCACCGATTTCAAGTGATATATCCGGTACTTCATTGATTATCTTAACCTAATGCTGGAACACAGAAACACATAATTACCCAACAACCCTTTCGTTTCTGTTTTGCCATTAAAAGAACACTTATCAATCTATGGCCTTTTATACCATTCTTGATCATTTTTTTCATGGCAAATAAAGATTTTTTTGGTTTAACTAACCTTTTTTTTTTTTTTTTTTTTTTTTTTTTTTTTTTTTTTCGTAGTTTACACTACAATATTTGACGAGAAAGTCCAGATACCAAACTACCGTCCTGTTACAAAATATGTATAAGATAATCTTGGAGCATGAACATAGTAAAACAATATGCAACTCTTCAACATGTAATGGTATCACGGAAGAAATATGCTAATTACCTGAAACCTAAAGGCTTATTCGGGGAATCAAACTCGGGATGTACTATAACCTTGAGATAATCCCTCCAGTAGAAAATTTCATCTTTCTTAGAGTTGTGGCTTGTTCCATATCTAATTGGATCAAAACCATCTTTTTTTCTTCAAAATCTTTCTTCTCTTCATGTGTCATATTAAAGAACTCGTTTGGTTTTTCAATAACATTCTTCATCAAAGACTCATGCACGCCATGATTGATAACCTAGACAATTTTTAAAAATCATCAAAAGAGGTACGTAAAAAGAAACACGTATATGAGCTGACGGACTGAAGATAGATAACGGTACTTGAGAAAAGCCCCAATCTTTGCAGGCGTGATCGGGCTCCTTGATAACTTTAGACCGTTGATCAGGATCAGTAGAGGTCAGTAACGAGAAGTCAATGATGGGGACTGAATCTTGAAGGTCTGAAGCCGGGGGCTCATTAGAATTTGTAAAGTAGGTGTAGTTAGAAGGTATGGAGTTGAGATTATGTGATTCGGCTAATACTTGCACAAAACTCATCTTCGGATGATCAACACACAGCTAGCATAAACTAGCATATGTATATATGATAGTATAATGATCACATTGTTCACAAGGAAACGATTGTTATATGAAACCACTTGTATCATTATATGATAATTAATAAAACCACATGTAACATTATATGCTAATTAATAAAATTATACTCAGTAATTAATAAAACAACTTGTGTCATTATATGATAGTATAAGATCAGATTGTTCACAAAGCAACAATTGTTAAATACTTGTTAAAGTGTGTGTACTGACCAAAATAGATGACAAAACACACTCTTGATGAGAATGAGTTGGAAATGAAAGCAACCCTTTTGTTTGTGTTTTGCCATTAAAAGAACACTATCAATCTATGGCCTTTTTTTTTTTGCCATTCTTGATTATTTTTTTTCATAGCAAATAAAGATTTTTTCTTAAGTTACACTAGCGTCTTGACCGAAAGTCAGATACAAAAAATACCGTCCTGTTACAAAATAAGATAATCTTGGAGTATGAACATAGTAAAATTATATCCAACTTCAACATGTAATGGTATCACGGAAGAAATATTCTAATTACCTGAAAAAGGATCAAGTGTTTGAGGACTCATAATAGAGGTGAATACACTGGTGATGAATTTAATACTTTTGCAAGCAAGAAGGAATTAAGAGTCAGTTCACCTCAACATACACTCCTTAACAAAACAGAGTGGCAGAGCAGATGAACATGACCTTGTTAGAAAGATCAAGAGCAATGTTGGCAAATGCAGGCTTGGAAAAATCATTCTTGGTAGAAGCAGTCAATACTGCATGTTGTGTGAAAAATCGGTCACCTTTAACTACAGTTGAGTTGAAGATTCTGATGGAGATGTGGACGGAAAAGCCAGTCAACTATTCAGACCTTCATATACTTGGTAGTCATGTATACATGATGTCCAATACCCAAGAAACTATGAAACTCGATCCAAATTTCAGAAAATGTTTGTTATTGGGGTATGCTGGCGGAGTAAAAGGGTATCGCTTGTGGAACCCCACTGCCCACAAGGTAGTCGTCACCAGAGACGTTGTCATTATGGAAGACAAAATTCAAGATAAAAAAGAAGATAAAAAGAAAATAAAAATAAAAATAAAAAATAAAAAATAAAAATAAAAGCCAAACTACTTCAATACAAATGGAAAGTAATTTCAACAAAATGATTCTTCTAATCTACACCTCAGCATGAGGTGAATGAGATAAATGATTCTCAAGCTCCAACGAACTGTACTCTTAGTCGTGAAAGAAAACGTCCATTATGGCACTCAGATTATGTTATGGAGAGCAACATTGCAAATTGTCTTCTTACATAGGAAAGAGAGTCGTCAACTCTTCAAGAGGAACTGAATAACCCAAAATGCAAAAAGAAATTGAAGCTCTTAATAAAAATAAAACATTAGAGCTGATACCACTACCAGGAGGTAGAAAACCTATTGGAAATAAATGGCTGCATAAAATCCAGAGAAACGGTGAAGATTAAGTGGAGTGGTATCATGCAAGATTGGTGGTTAAAGGATATACTTAAAAAGAAAAAATCGACTTCAATGAAATATTTTCCCCTATGTTTAAATGACAATGGTTCGATTTTTTTTTTTTTTTTTTTTTTTTTTTTTTTTTTGGTTTGGCAATGTGTGCTACATATGACTTACATCTAGAGCAGCTAGATGTGAAAACTGCATTTCTTCATGGAAATCTTGAATAAAAAGTCTACATGCTCTAACCAGAAGGTTTCGAACAAAAAGGAAAAGAGCATTTGGTTTGCAAGTTAAACAAATCTCTGTACGGTTTAAAGCAGGCGCCGAGGTGGTGGTACAAGAGATTTGATTCTTTCATCAGGAGCCTTGAATATAGTAGACTACATGCAGACCTCTACTTCAAGAGGTTTGGAAATAATGATTTTATCATTTTGCTGTCATATGTTGACGATATGTTGGTAACAGGCCCCAACAAAGATCGTATTAGTACACTAAAGGCTCAACTGGCTAGGGAATTCGAGATGAAAGACCTTGGACCTCCAAACAAGATTTTGGGGATGCAAATCCACCGAGATAGATTTAGTAGGAAGATTTGGTTTTCGCAGCAAAGTTGTTTAAATAAAATCTTGCAACGGTTTAATGTCAAATTGGTTGAAAGTCATCAAACTCTATTTTTAACACGCACAAACCCATAATTATATTATTGCTAGACTTAAATTTGCTTTGATAGTGTTTTTACCAAAAGCTACGCATTTACTATAAAAACTACTAGAAAATGGACAACAAAATGTTGGCGTTAACCCAAGTACCCAACCCAAGCTAACATGCTTTAACTCATATGAAAAATTAAAGGGTTTAACTCGAATCTGTTTTCACCCGTTACACAATTCACTTACCTCAAGATGGTCGGCAGTATTTACTAGAAATGCGTTAGGAATGGTGTCGTTCACATTGACCCATTTGCCCTTGCGTTTTATTTGTAGTCCACCTACACCATTATTGATGATGAGAGTATAAAGGCCATGATCCTAATGAGGAGCCATTCCCATTGCAAGTTCGGGTTGTGGGCAGGGAGGGTAAAGATTGAGCAAACATACTTGTAAACTGGATTCCAGTTTTAAATCTTTTTCCATGTCAGATTGGTGCAAACCTTTTGCTATTACTCTAGTTCTTTTCGAGTACCCAGACAGAACTTCACTGCAACACATGTTAATGTGTTTGACTTTTTTTTTTTTTTTTTTTTTCAAACCTTTTAATACTTAAATTTAAATGTGTTACGAAGTTTGTTACAGAATAAACCTAATGCATTTTCTATTATTGATACTAGATAGACTTGAAGCATATGTAATTTAGTTATTGTAACGGTAAAGTATTCGTATCAACTAAGAAATTCACATTTAGTCTAGTTGACCATAAAAGTCATGCTACGGGTTTTTAAGAGCACACATGCAGATGGTACATCTCTGATCAAGGAGCAAATATTTATCTAGAGAAGACTATTGCCAAAGAAACATACATGTCAATCACTAAAGTATAATATAAAAATTACAGATTTTTCTTTATTAATATAACTTTAATATCAACTTCAATTTTTTTTTCTCCACCCATGTCTATGGTCAATTGGTTATCTGAAGTAGCCTAGTCAAATTGGATGAGATTTCAAATATTTGTTAAGTGTGTGCTGACCATAATAGATGACAAAACACACTCTTGATAAGAATGAGCTGGAAATGAAAGCAATCCTTTTGTTTCTGTTTTGCCATTAAAAGAACACTGCCATTCTTGATTATTTTTTTCATAGCAAATAAATATTTTTTCTTAAGTTACACTATCGTTTTGACTGAAAGTCAGATACCAAAAATACCGTCCTGTTACAAAAATAAGATAATCTTGGAGTATGAACATAGTAAAATTATATGCAACTTCAACATGTGATGGTATCACGGAAGAAATATGCTAATTACCTGAAACCTAAAGGCTTATTCAGGGAGTGAAACTTGGGATGTACTATAATCCTTGAGAAAATCCCTCCAGTAGAAAATTTCATCCTTCTTAGAGTTGGAGCTTGTTCCATGTCTAATTGGATCAAAAACATCTTTTTCTTCAAAATCTTTCTTCTCTTCGTCTGTCATATTAAAAATCTCGTTTGATTTTTCTATAACCTTCTTCATCAAAAACTCATGCACGCCATAATTGATAACCTAAACAATTTTTAAAAATCATCAAAAAAGGTAAAAAGAAACACATATATGAACTGACGGACTGAAGAGATAACAGGTACTTGAAAAAAGCCCCAATCTTTGCAGGCGTCATCAAGCTCCTTGATAACTTTTGACTGTTGATCAGGAGCAGTAGAGGTTAGTAAGGAAAAGTCAATGACGGGGACTGAATCTTGAAGGTCTGAAGCCAGGGGCTCATTAAAGTTTGCGAAGTAGTAGTTCGAAGGTATGGAGTTGAAATTAGGTGATTCGGCTAATACTTGAACAAAACTCATCTTTGGATGCTCAACACACAGCTAGCATAAACTAGCATATGTATATATGATAGTATAATGATCACATGGATTAAACATGTACCAAATGATTCCGCATATGATTATTATCTTTACGTACCAGTAAATATCATGTGTTCACAAAGCAACAAGCTATTTATACCGTCGCCATCATAGATGAAGCCAAAATGGAATCAAGAAGCTGCTAATGATCATACAAGATATCTTTCATTTAGTAAAATTGAATAATTACTTGATAATAGCAACATTGTGCACCAATTATATGTACACAAAAAGTTTAGACTCTTATATTTTTACCCTTTTTGCTGGTAAATTAAGGGGGCTAACAGGTTGAGTAGTGGCTGATGTTGCCACATCGGCATCTCAAAAAATGCTACACATCTATTTGTCATACTTGAATCCGTTGCAAACATGTTTTCCCGACAATCTGGTTGCCTTGCTGCATCTCAAGGTACTCCTTGTACTTCATGGGAACATATGCCACCGGGCACATTTCTTCATCCACTAACTTATAAGCCGGTCTAACAACTGTCTCCAGTGCTGGCCCGTTTGCCACAACAACTGATATCCTCGTGACTGCATTATTTACCACTGCACGATGCTCCACACTCCTGTACTTTCCATTACTAAAAATCTGCAAATTAAAAGCTACATCATCAATACCCATTGATATAAAGGCTAACAAATACACGTGAAAAAATATGTAGCGGGGGCAAGTTGTAAACCTGTCCAAATGGACGGGGTCTGGTTCACCCACAATAGCTTTTTTTTNTTTTTTTTTTTTTAAATATTTTTTATTATTTTCAAAAGTTGCAACTTTTTAATAAATACTTTGCGTGTCAAATATGATTATAAAAGTATTCTGCTTTGAAGAAACATTTTGGGGACGCTCGTCCCGTCGTTTGACCCATCTTTTTTAATTATTTTGCCGGTATGAGTGTATGACCCTTGTAAAAACATCCGAATCAACCCATTAATGAATAGATTGGGTTATAATTGCCATATCTTCTTAAAATCCCTATACACCAAGTCTAAGTTGGTTCATTACAAAGACATATGTACCTCTAGTTGGTCTGCGGTGTTCACTAGAAATGAGTTAGGAAGAGTTTCATTCACATTGACCCATTTTCCCTTATGTTTAATCTGAAGTCCGGCTACACCGTTGTTGATGAGGAGAGTAAAGAGGCCATGATCTGAATGAGGAGGCATACCTATTGCAAGTTCAGGTTGTGGGCAAGGGGGGTAAAGATTCACCACAAAAATTTGTAAACCAGATTCAAATTCCAAAGCTTTTTCTGCATAAGATTGATCAAGTCCTAGGCTCAATGATATTCCGTTAAGCAAACCTCTTGCTACTTCTCGGGTTCTTTGCGAGTACTCGAATAGCACTTCACTGCATCACATGTTAATCTCCTTAGACTTTTTAATATACGTACAATCCAAACTTGGTATGGAATCTGTTACAAAGCTAAATCTACACTTGTCTACGATGATACTTGTTCAAATCCAATGCATGTGTTACTTAGTTCTTGAATGCCAGAAGAGTACATTCAAATATTAAAATTCAATATCAGTTCATTTGACCTCAAAAAGTCATACCAAGCCACTTTATAAGAACATGTGGCTTTGTACATTTGACCAGAGCCTTTAGTTCAAGAGACATAATAGGTACTTATTGGGCCAAAAGTTGGTAAAAGGTCAACTACAGGCATCATACCTGTGCCTCCTCACATTTTTCTTAACTAATAATGATGCTTATAAATTTAATATGATATCATAAGAGTAAGATATAAAATATATAATCAAATTGTAAATTTATTCAATTTAATTTTTGCAAGCAGCATAGTCAAATCTCAAATCACATGGGGTTTAAATAATTTGGTTAAGTGTTGGTTGTTGACCAAAATAGACAACTGAACTAATTGATAAGAATAGGTTGGAACTGAAAGCAGCCTTTTTGTTTCTTTGCTAATGAAAGGACCATATTAAGTGGTATTTGTTTGACCTTTTCTCCATTCTTAAATTTTCATTTTCAAGCAAATAAAGTTTGTTTTGAAGTTACTCTTTTTCTTGCTTGAAATTACAAAAAAGTAAAAGAGAATAGGTGCCAAAGTAGGCGGGTTAGGTAAGAGGTTTAGGTTGAAATGATTAATTTGTAGATACTTGGAGGGCTCGGTGGTCCTGCAATTACTGTATTTCTCCATGTTTGATTCTTGATAAATATTATTAAATGCGTTAGAACAATTAGAGAAACTATATTGTTACAATACTAACATGAATCTTTTTCTGAAAAATCACTAAGCTGAAGTTTCACTAGTTAGCTAGGAGGTTAAATGCATTGAAGATACATTTTGCATAAATTTTGACCCGTTTAACCCGCTCAACCCAATTGACCCATTACATATTAGCTATAAAAACTCGCCAGTTTGGGATTAAGCATAACTCAAATCAACTCATTATTATGTGACTGCATCAAACTCGCGACCTCTAACAGAAACTGTAAAGCTAATTAGATGAATGAGGTGTTTGACTATGCATCAGGAATAAGGAAATGTTGAAACCAAAAAAGGGAAAGGTATGTAACTTAGACATTAAAGGGTATCGATGGGACTTAGACAGTGATGCAGGTTACCTGAAACCCAAGGGCTTGTTTGGGCAGTTAAACTCAGGGTGTACAATAACCTTAAGAAAATCCCTCCAGTACAAGACTATGTCCTTCTTGAAGTTAAAACTTGTGCCATATCTAATCGGATCAAGAACATCTTTTTCTTCAAAATCTTTCTTCTCTTCATCTGTCATATTGAAAAATTCATAAGATTTTTCAATAACCATCTTCATCAAAGCCTCGGGAACACCATGATTAATCACCTAAACATGTTACGAATCACTTAAAGAGCTTAAAACAATCTGCGGACATAGTTAAAGTGGCTGAAACCAATAATAGACAGCAAGTACCTGAAAAAATCCCCATTCTTTGCAGGCCTTATCGAGCTCCTGGATTTCTTGGGAGCGTAGATCAGCATCAGTAGAGTTCAGCAATGAAAAATCAATGGTGGGGATTGACTCTTGAGGGTCAGAAGCCAGGGGCTCGTTAGAGTTTGTAGAGTAGTTGTAGATAGATGGAACCGAGTTTAGATCAGGTGACTCGGCTAATGCTTTAACAAAGTTCATTTTTAAACAAAAGGATAACGTTTCACCAGGATACTAATATATTTATACCAACAGAAAGATCCAAATTAATGAACCGTGTAATATATGAGGCCACCTGTGATGATCATCTTCACACATGTATCATCTTGTCATGATCATAGAAAAAAACGAAATGGATACGAGAATTGCTAACCGTACATATATCTATCAAATGTTGATGATAAGCAAGTAGGTAGTAATAATAACAAAACATATTATAAACCGAATAATCAATAACACCAAACTGTGCACTTATAGTTTTTGTTTCACCTTCAAGAAACAAACCATGATTATACAACTTCAAATTTCAACAAAAATTGAGAAAAAGAAAACCAACGAAGATCCTCAGCTTGTTGAGAATTCTTCAGAAATGATACCCGAAACTTTATGAAACGGGGACCAAGATCATTCCCTTTCTGTTGGACAATTATTTTCTGTTTGATCAACTTTGCTTAGTTCAAACCCCAAATCACCACCATCAAGTGATCGAATTTGAATATCATGTCGATCCGAATAATAATTATTAGTACAATGCACATCAGATCTATTCCTACAAGCATCATAACCATTCAAAGAAACTGATCTTCTGATGTTACTTCCACCAACACCAACAACATTTTCATCATCATCATTCCCATCATCCCTTAATCTTTCCTCATTAACATTTTCCATAATCGAAACCGCCACATGGGTATTTTCAACACCAATCAAATCATCAATATTTTGATCCAAAGAACTCCTCACACCACTATTATTAACAATCCCCGCTCGACACAAAGGGCAATTTGTGTGTGATCTAAGCCATGTATCAATACACATAACATGAAATGCATGGCTACATTTAGGCAACAATCTTAACGTCTCACCATCTAGAAAATCACTTAAACAAACAGAACAATGCGTCCCGTCCACAATTCCATCACTCTTATCGTATTTCACAACACTAATAGCACTTATAACACTAGGTTGCAAACCAATAGTTCTAATATACCATATGGGGTGATCTAAAACATCATGATCAAGAAACTCATCATGTCTTTCTTGATTCTCCGGTGCCGTGGACGACGGTGAGTGGCGTCGTCTTGATCTATACCAAATAGTATAAAACTTATAAAGGGTATACAGTAAAAATAAAGAAAAAGTGATAACAAGTATACCAAGTGATATTTTTAGGGTTAGGCTTAGATTTGCATGGTGATGCTTTGAGGGTGTACTTAAGATGTATCCATCGTCGAGAAACGGTGGTGGTAGTTGTAGTGGTGGTGGTAGTGGTAGTGGTGGTGGTTGTGGTGATGGTGAATAATAACTAGCACTATTACAAGAAAGTGGACATCCTTCATAGCATATTTGCGTGCAGTTTCCATTAGGGTTTTTTATTGGATCACATTGAATAGCGCATATTTCGGCTACTTCGGCCGCGTTGGGCGGAATTTCAAAGAGTTTTCGGTGAGTGTTGTGAGCCGTCATGGGAGAAGTTGAAGAAGAAGAGGATGATATTTGATGATCATTAGGTTTTTAGATGAATTTGCATGAGTGTGTGTGTGTATTTGATTTTGGATTTTGGGATTTTGGTTTTTGGGTTGGATTTTATGTAAATCTTAACAAACAATTTACGTGTAAAGTGGATGAAAAGATAAAAGTCAACATTCAAAAATCAAAAACCATTTGAGTTTGTGTTTGAACATCTTAATAATTAGACAATGTATCCTTAAAATGACATTAAAAACGGAGTAATTTTTTAATTTGTGTATTCATGGTTCTAAATAGCGCGCTATAGCGTCGCCATAGCGTCGCCATAGCCTCCACGTTACGAAACATGCCAAAGCGTCTTATCATGACGTGGCGTGCAATAAAGCGTCATATAGCGTGATATAGCGCGCTATAGCGCGTAGCGTGGCACCTTTTTTTTTGAAGATTTTTAGATTTTTTTTTTTTGTTGTTTTAAAGATTTATTGGACTGAGCTTATTTACAAGTATTTATTTGAGCTTAGTAGCTCCATAACTCAATTTTAAGCCTAGTAGCTAACTAATATTGAGAACTCTATAAATATGTTTTGCCGCTTTGAATCACGCTTTAAAAACGCTATAACGCAATGTCTCACGCTAAAGCTTGAGGCTTGACTATGCCGCTACGCCACGCTTCACGCTATTTATAACCTTGTGTGCATTTATAGCATTTCAAAAGATATTAATTATATGGTTAGATTATAAAGATTGACGTGATCATTTAACTTCTTAAAATGCTTAAAAATCAATCGTTCATGATTAAGCAATAATATTGATTTTGAATTAAAACATACAAAGAGTTAGGTATCTTCTTATCTATTTAAAAATGGAAATTGCGTAAACATACATAAAGTTAGTTGAACAAAATTCTTTTGACTTTTTAATTTGTATCGACATAAAGTTATTAAAAAGAATATATGATAAGGCATTGACTAAGAAAGCATGACAATACTTTATTCGTTTAATTTTATATCCTCATTACAGACTTAATCAGAGTTATCAAAATCTGTAGAACTATTATCCAGGAACAAACACATCATTAAAACGCACGTCTATACTTTAAATAATGTTTAATTGATATTATTTTTTTAAACACGATGCTTCTTTTTTATAAAGAAAAGAAAAAAGTAAGTAATGTAGGTTTTAGTTGTTCACACGGAGGAAAATTTGCATTTCTATGATACCTTTATGTAGGGGTGTTCAGTATTTGGTTTGAAACCGAACAAACCGAAATATAAACCGAATCGAAATCGAATAAAACCAGACCGAAAATTTTAATTGGTGTATGGTTTGATTTAAAAAATCAAACCATACACCAATTTAAATTATATATATACAGATTTTATATATTTATCTTCCTAACAAAAAATCCTAAAAATTTAAAATATCTTATAAACTAACCACTTCTCAAATCAAGGATGCTTGAAGATGGAATATTCAAGCAAAAAACTTTTGTATACCTTTGTCGAAGAACTTTTTATCTTATTTCGCTTTCGTTTATTTCCGTTAAGTTATGAAATCTTTTGATTTCTTAAACGTTTGTTTTGTTGATTTACTTGAACACTTTGTCACACCTTTTGATTTAGTAATTTTATTTGAAATTTTAGGTTTTTATTTGTGACTTTTAGGTTACATTTAGAAGTTTACTTGAATTTGGTTTTCTTGGTTTTAACCGAAACCAAACCGAATTATAAATTGGTGTATGCTTTGGTTTTATACGTTCTATAATTGGTATGGTTTGGTTTTGGTTTTAATTTTTAAAATTTTCAAACCGATTAACCCAAACCGTACAACCCATGAAACCAAAAACCGAACCGATGAACACCCCTACCTTTATGGCTAATTGTTAAATTCAGGACTTAAAAAAAAAAGAAAAAAAGAAAAAAAAAAAAAAAAAAAAAAAAAAAACAAACTTTACTACCTACAATTGTCGCACTTCTTCAACTTTCACTTCAACGTCACTCTAATTTTCTCTCTATTTACTTCTCTGACTCTCTCTCACCTTTTAGTCACAATAGTCAATACACACTCACTTTTAATAAAATACACAATTTATATAAATACACCCTCACAAAATACCTAACGCACACTCACAAATCAAATATTTAGTAATATAAATACCTCATGGGGCCCACAAATACACAGGCTATGTTTGGCAAAAGTAGCAGTGAGCAGTAGTAGTGAGCTGTAAGCAGTAGCCAAAAAAGCTCACAGCTTCATAAAGAAGCATTGGGAAAATGAGCTTTCCTAAAAAATAGCAAAGCCTACAGCTCTCATGCCAAACGAACACTAAAAATAAAAAAGCTCATTGTTCACCGCTCATTGCCCAAAAAAGCTCTAAAAAGCTTTGTGCCAAACATAGCCACAATGTATGAAAGGTGAGCAGCTCATATTCATCCCTTTTTTCCCTACATCATGTGTGACCTTGTGTTCTCAAATATTTAACAATGCAATGGGGTGGCGTGTGGCCTTGTGTTCTCAGGAGTGCTCACGAGCTACCATTGTGGGTAGCCTTATGGCTCCTTGTGCATCAATTTTTCAAACTCTTTGTTTCGAAACTTATGTTTTTTCATCGTTATAATTTAATTTAGTTCGCAAATCTTCCTAATACATAAAAATACAAAAAAAAACATTGTTACTTTTTTTGGCAAAAGGGGATCACCCTGGTAAATATAATACTGCAAAAAATATTTAAGTACAACGGATGATAGTGAATCTCTGATCTCGGCCCGTTACATGGGCATAAAACAGCACCTATTGTGCAACAACCAAAACACTACATAAGAAAGACATGCCAATCTTATGACCTACCAAAAACAACATTACTTCCTACGACAACCTTGAAGCTTGATATCATACAGGTCTCAAAAAGGCAACAATTGCCCTGGTAAATCTTAGGCCTGATCCGCATAGTCATGATAATAATCTTCAAGCTAATGACCGCCGCCTGTAGATGCGAAAAACTTAGCCATAGGATTATCCGACTCAAGTAGCTCTTCATCATCACTGCCAGAAACAACCACATCCCCTGTAACACCCCCAAAATTCGGGTCTAGCGGAAGCATACATGCATTGGGGTGCTACTATATTGGTATCACAACACAAGGTGAAAAGAATGGTTTTTATTCCATTTATTTAAATAAAAGTTATTATGTAAAGCATATAGATTACATGATATAAGAATAGTGCGGAAATAGGCCCATAAATAAATAAAGCGGTCCCAAATGTTCATCAGAGTCGCCTATGACCATGCCCCTTGCCAAGCGCTTTCAAATAGTGAGCTATCACCTTAAACCTGAGAATACACGCTAAAAGGTCAGCTTACGCTGGTGAGTCCATAGGTTTAAATGTAAAGCAATGAGTTGGACCTTAGACAGTTGTAGTTTCATACAAAGTGATATCTATTACGTCAGCACTAAGTTTGTTATAACCGTAGATCTATCAACTTTATCACACTTATATGGATGGAAGATGGTGACTTGAAGTATATATGTATGTGTTTCTAGAGAGAGAAAGTAGTGAGATGAAGAGAGAATATCATATATAAAACACACACTTACACATACAAGCACACTCTCCAAATAAGGTGGAGAATGCCTTATATACTTAGAGAGAAAGGCCTCATGGGCTTTCTAATGGACTTGGACTTTGTGGACTTTTGTTACATAAAAGGCTTATACAATATAACTTCTAACATATTAGCTTAGTAAGTCTACAAGCCCAATTGACTAATCTATCACACGTTTACGACACATTACAAAGTTCTTACTATGAGAATGACCACCACTTTTCTATATATTCTTTAATGCTAACAATCTCCCCCTAAGGGGTGGTCATTTGAATGATGCTCCACGTGATTAGGTCTTCTATCTTTTTTGTCTTTGAACTTTGTGTGTCGTTGTAGAATAGTCTTTAGTCTTTGTTCCTTCATGCTTTGTGATCTTTGATAAATGACTTTTCTTTGTTCTTTGTTGTTGTGGTGGATTCATCTGCCTTTCGTCACATATTTATCTTTGGAGGTTAGACGCCTTTCCAACATGCTCATACGTCTTTAGTCTTTGAGATACGTACATTTGCTGTTCCCGTTCTTTCATGCTGATCGTTGTCACTTTACTTTGTAAATTCTTTCACATAACGTAGAATCTTTCTTTGAACGTTTCTTAACTTTGATCTTTGATGAGAACTTTTCTTTGACTTTGAGATGTATGTATGAGCATGTGGAAATTGGTGTTAGGATGGTGGTTGTTCCTGCATAAAACAGTTAGTAATAAAACATCCGGTACTTACATGTTCGGAATTTAGAGATTGTTGACAGCATAGTGTGAAAACTCTCTCTAACCCTTACCAAGGCCATTCCCAAATCGGATGCCCTTGAGAGAGCTTACAAGATCTACCGAAGTAGATCAACGATTGGGTGAGTCGCTGGAGATCACCCCACGACTGTAGACCGTTTGAAACCACCGCGAACACTAAGCGTAACCCACAAGGAATTACCAAATTGACCTGCTGTCAGGGCTGTTTGATGTTGACCCTAGCAGGAGTTTCCATTCAATCATTGAGAATCACTAGTGTGAATCCTCTCATAAATGTTCTGGCAGATTGCTAAGATCTGCGTAGGACTCTAAAGTTTACATCTGGCGTCCTTAATGTTGAACAACCAGTGTAGAAGTATCATGTGTTCCTATGAGATCTTTTGATGAATCCCGAGGGTCTAGACTCAATAAGTGCACATTTAGTCATTTTGAGGCATGGAGCAGAGGGCCTCCTTTTCAATATCAACACATCTCAGAGTGAGAGGTCGATAGATTATGTAAGGTTCTCCGTGAGAATGAAACAAGTACCTTTTAAGAGATACCCGAGTGGCTAGAAGGTTAAGTGCAGTGCGTTACTGGGTCCATGACGTCTTGTCTTCAATACCGGTGTCACTTTAGTAACAACCAGTAGCATATGAGTTGAACTCGGTGTCTGCCCTAAGGTTGAACATATGGAGGGCTATTTCTTTTCACCCTTTTCATTTACTTTTCTTTTTAATTCTTCAACCCCTTCTTTCCCTTTCATTCTTTACTACTTTTGTCAAATCATACCTAAGGACTTCTAATTTTAATCTATTGGAATTGTCCTTAGGTAGATCCCTCCGGCTCTAGCAGATCATAGGACAGTTCCTAACCTTAGTCACCTTATAACTTCATGACTATCCTATTGTTGCCATAAACCATTTGTTTGAAAATCTCTCAAAGTGTTTATGAATATAAAACACATTTTTGTTAACACATTGAGACTTTTGCATTTTCTGAAATACTCCCCCTCCACATGTGCTCATAAGTTTTTAATATAAATTTGCACATGTTGGGTAGAGTTTGCACTTTGAATTGATCGACTTTCAGTGAACAAGACCGATTCGAGACACGTTTACATCACTAGTTAGACTAGCTTGAAATTATTACCCGGCCTGGTCAAGTTCAAAGAAAGTTTCTCGAATTGGTACATTCTACTTGGACAAAGTCCTTTCGATTTCTGACATTTAAGTTTCGTCAATTCGAGGGTTATATCTGAGTCGAGCTCTTTCGAGATTCTGCCACAATCTTTAAACATTTTTGATCACATTTTAATCACGTCTTCTCCCCCTCAAAAATAGCATATCGTGATATTTTTGATATCAACTAATTAATAGAAAAAGCTTTTGGAGAGATAGACGGATTTGATTTTGCATGAAATCGGAACATTTTTTTTTATTTTGAAATACTCCCCCTCAAAACTCGCATATGTTTTTGATGCGCGTCGTGTGTCGTTGCGGTTTAGCAGTATTAACGCCTACTCAAGTTTTAAATTTATATTTAGCCGACTTATCAATAACACACGCACTTAACGATCAGTGTACCCGGTCAGTTTGTATATAATGGTAAGTAGAATGTCGATCACTAAGAGTGGAACGTATTATCTAGTTATCCTAATCAGTATTTTAATATCCTAAGTTAGTTTTACAGCCTAATCTAACGCAGGGGGGGTTCAGCCTGAGAGACTGGTACAGTTGGGTTATTAATTAAACAGTAAATTAAACTAATGAGCACAAATCAGCGAATAGCATACACGTACACAGATAGATAAAAGAGACTATAAGAAGACCTGTCCTGATAATTATGTAGCTTGTCACTTGTTTTATTGCTAGTTTTATATGAAGTGTATATTAATTAAATCTTTCTCGTTGGTTTCATTATATCGGCGAGTAAACCCTTAATGATTACTTATGACTATCCTACTTATCCAAAGACATCAGATTAAATAGGCAAGGAAGGGGTATGGCAGCCCATGCAGTGCTCAGCTAGACACAGAGGTTATCAAAGCACTAATATAAATTCACCAAAGACATCAAACATATAAACTTTAATTGATGGGAAAGCAATTTTAAGGCGGGCATATGCTTTTGCGTACTCACATACTACCAGCCATCAATCCTGATGAATTAAAGCTTACTATTACAATAAAACAAAACTACTTAATGAATTGAATACATGAAGGACCTTCTTACAGCTCTAGTATCTTCGTTTGGGGCGTGTCTTGTGTTGCTTGTTCGTCTGAATTCGGCTCCTTAGGGTTTTGTGGCACACTAAATTCGTCTAGGTCTTGGGGTATTTATAGTTTCTGTCTGAGGGTTCGATGCAGCGCATTGAGTAAGTAGATGCGGCGCATTGACTTAACTTCGCGTGGGGTCTAAGATTATTATATTCTGGAATATTCGTACACCGCCTTCAGATGCGGCGTGACTTAATTCTTGTATGCGGCGCATGTCCTTTAGTTGTCTTGGATTGTTTCTGGTGAAGTCTTGATAGCGATACGCCGTATGTCAAATGTATAATGCGGCGTATCTGGAGTAGAACGAGCTTGATCTTCTTCTTTGACCAAAGTTTCATATGCGCCGCATGATAGAATTACATGCGGCGCATTCTTCAAAGTCAGGCAATGGTCTTCGAATTCATCTAAGTATAATATTGCGGCGTATCTGTTGAGTGAGATACGGCGCATCTTCTGGATTTCAGTAGACTTTTGACATCTTGCTCGTTTTGCTTCATAATTAGTCCAAAATCGCCAAGTTTCACCTTTTACCTGTTTTTATCTGAGAATCACTAAAGTAAAAATTAAAGCACCGATTCTCATAAATAATATAATAAAATAAGTTAAATAAATAGGATAAATGATGATAAAATTTACTTATTTGAGTTCATCAAATATCCCCCCACTTGAACTTTACTTGTCCCCAAGTAAACCTTAGATTTTACTTATGAAAATGTATCCTAAAAGGTATTAGGATTTATTTTTATAGTTTAATGCATGTATTCATCTTATCACAATCACACAACCAAACACTTAACGAGTTAGAAACAAAATAATTTTTCAATGCAAAAC
>LBNU01003460.1:53740-105219 GCA_014162995.1 Artemisia annua
TAAATAGGATAAATGATGATGATAAAATTTACTTATTTGAGTTCATCAAATATCCCCCCACTTGAACTTTACTTGTCCCCAAGTAAACCTTAGATTTTACTTATGAAAATGTATCCTAAAAGGTATTAGGATTTATTTTTATAGTTTAATGCATGTATTCATCTTATCACAATCACACAACCAAACACTTAACGAGTTAGAAACAAAATAATTTTTCAATGCAAAACAATTCTAAATCGTTTAGTTGCTTAGTTGTGACGAATATTCTATCATAAGCTTGACAAGTATACGCATCTCCCCCACTAAAGCCAAGGAGTAACAAGTCTAAAGCGGTAAAGAGGGTTTTGAGGCTTAAGGGTTGAACCTACTTCGTTCAAACATCTCCTGCATAAACTTAGTAGATCGCTGGCACGAGTCATCGACGCTTCAACTAACGGATGGTCACTAGTGCACTTCTTGGATCGCTGGCGCGTTATTTGCATAACGGATGGTCACCAAGTCACATACTAGATCGCTGGCGCGATAGTTGATTAATCTAATACTCAGATGGTCACCACCTTATTCATACATTTAACATTCTCACTTAGCCATCATCATATCCGGATGCTCGAAAGCTGACAACGAATATAACAATACGGTTGGGTAGGGATAACATTTAGGATATAAATTGGTGTAAAATAAAAAAATAAACAAACAAGTAGATCAAAATCCTAAGTGTGGTTAATTACTTTCCCAACCATCCCATGAATAAGACTCATATCATTGAATATCTCACGCTTTTGACTCATGTAACTCACGCTTTAGGTAGACACGAATTATACTCAATAAAATCTTAAACAAAGAATAACCTTAGTTGGCGTTCCCATAACAGCCAACTCACATTCAATCCATAAATATAATATATAACAACAAATAGTGGTGATATCTCCCACTTAATACAAAACTTTACATAAGTTGGTTAAAACAAACTTCCAACTTCTTCTCTTTCTTTTCTTTTCTATTTTTTTGATTTTTTTTGACTGTGTAAAATTTCACAACTTTTTCTATCACGATTTTTTCGGATAATTTTTCTATACTTTTCATAACTTTCAGAAATAACTGTAATAGTGAAAGTAGTAAGCACACGAAAAATAAACTAAAAATGTACAATATGTACTTTCACTCCAATTGCATTGTGCAATTTCCCGACCTAACCAAACATAATGAATTACGCACACGAACACAGGTAATGTAAGGAAACACACTTTGCCTAAAGTAACTAACCACGGATTTCGATCTACAGGGTAGGCTAAGGTGTACGGGTGTAACGAAACATTTTAACAAAGGTGTAAGAAACGAAAGGAATGGTTCTGAAGGTTTTTCTAGAGGTATGTTACTCTAAAAGTGAGAGTAAACAAAAGGGTTTATACGGGGGTTAACTAACCAGTGTAGTTAGTTAATATCATATAACATATAAAGGCTTTTTGGGTGTAATCCTAGAAATTTACCAAGTTAGACAAGTCAATCCAATTAGATCGATAATACTCATTATGGTGGTCTCGAATAGTATACAAGCCAAGTTCTAAAGTTTACAAGTCACCGGCACACTAAAGTTTTTGATTTTAGGCAAAAAAATAAGGTTACATGTGCGGCTATGTAATTTAGACTTAAACAAAAACATGCTAAAAGTTTTAAATTTTGATATATTAAGTGCATTTTAAGCATATTTTGAAAAAGTTTAGGACAAGTAAGTGTTCTAATTCTCCATCCCCCCACTTAAGTTAAACAACTTCCTCGTTATTTGTGTCAAAGGTTAAAAACTGGAAAATAAAAGAATTAGAACAGAAAAACTCCCCTGATATTTGCTCGGAATGATCTTCCGTTATGCGTTTACGAGCAAAAATCAACTTTCTTGTGGATGATAACGTTTAAGCTTCATAAATGATGTTTCCACAAAATGTTCAGGAATCTATAATACCACCTAGACTTTAACACACCTGAGTTAAGAAGGTTCAAACTTGCATAATACATTAGTAGTTAGTAAAAATAAAACCTAAAAATTAAAAATTAAAAATCACCAGGTCAGTCGATACGCCGCATCCTATGGAAGAAGATGCGCCGTATCGAGCCTGGAATTAATACGAATCAGAATAAAAGATGCGTCGCATCCTTAACCAGGGGATGCGCCGCATTAAATAAACTGACAGAATGTTTTAAAATAAAAAATGCAGAAAAATAAAATAGGATATGACCAGTGCAGATGATACGCCGCATTCCATGATGGAGATGCGCCGCATCTTCTGCAGGACTGACAGACTCGACTCAAATAGAAAAGTAAGATAAAAGTTCCGGGTTGTCTCCCGGTCAGCACTTGTCTTTATTCCAGAGTCTTCAAGTTAGACTCACGTTCAGCTCCTATTTTGTTCTTGTCACATGCCATCCTTTTTCCTTCATTCGAAAGATGTTACCATATAGTTCTGCAACATTCTCTTCAGACTGCGCAAGCTCATTGAATTTGGTACTCTTGATACCAGCATATTCTTCCGATGGTCCGAAGGAGTACTTAACTACCTCAAATTTTTCAGCGGTAAAGGTTTGAGGCTCTTGATATGGTATCCCGAGAAGTTGACATTTTCGTTTCTTGAGTGATTTGTTTCTTTGTTGACAAAGTTAGACTCTTGTTTACAAATAAGATAATCTTCAAGTTCATTTGTGAGTTCTTCATCATTTTCTTCATTGGATACCGGAAGATTTTCCCCAACATCTTCGATAGGATGATAACTGTCTTACTACTTAATTCATAATTGCCTTGAAGTTTATCCCATTCTTTCTGGAGTTTCCATTGTAATTTTCGGTCAAGCTCTGTATAATCGTTGAAGCTTTTATGAACCCATTCCAAAAACTTCATATCCTTAGGCTCGCGAAGTTCCTTAAGTCCTTCGATTTTCGCTTTCTCTTGTAAGGCTGCGTTTTTCCTTTCACCATCTTCAACCAAGTCATACCAACTGTAATCTGCAAAGCTTATATCACTTCCGTTTCTTGTCATACCAATTAAATTGCCCCCATTACAGATTCCATCGTTCCTCCAATCACAGCTTGGCCATTGACAAGTTCCGTCCTTGAAGCGAATGGGCTCGCAACTATGCACTAGTTCATCGTAAAACACTGGTTTATTAGAAACCCATGGAATTTGATCATTCCATTCATATAACCAAGTATTCTTGAATGCATCAAAAGTTTTGAATCCAGGTAAGTCTCCAGTGAGCACATCGGTATCAACTTTCAATAAATAGTTAAATTCGTTAAACTCCTTGCATAGAGGGGTTTCATAATCAAACAAGTTTGTTTCAATTCTAAACAATTCACCCTCCTCATTGTCTATCTTCTCTTCATCATTCCCTGTTCTCCAGTAAGTCCAGAGTTCGTTTTTCAGAGATGGGTTCATTTTTTCGGTGAAAAGAAACTTAGATTTCAGCCAACAGGTGAATTCAGGGCTAAACTTCTTCAAAAACTTTATTTTAAGCTCTACCCAACTGGTAAGAGGTTTGTCGAGTTCGAAGTTCAGCCAATGCATTGCTTCCCCTGTAAGTGTATTTGGAAAGACTCTGAGCATGAATTGGTTATAGGTCATATTCTTTGTTTTGTAAAGTTCAGCAATTCCGAGGATCTTTTCCACGTGTTCATTTGCGTCTTCATTCTTGAATCCTCGAAAGGCGTTATCTCATAACAAATTAAGAAATTCCCCTTTTACACCAAACTTGTGGTTCCCTTCGTACCATTGCTTGGCAATTCCGGCACTATTGTTAGCTCGCGTATTATTTCTTGTTGGCAGCATTGTTGTTTCAGGTGCTTCCTGAAATTAGCACAAAACTAACAGTAGGATTTGTTCGCTGGAAGAGAAATTGACAAATTAGGAAACGAATATAAAGAATAAAAGTTGCTGATATCTGCAGACGATGCGCCGTATCCTGAAAGAGGATACGCCGTATCTTATTATGTTAAAATTAAATCAGACTTTTATTTAGAAAAATCGATACGCCGCTTTTGAATTAGAATGCGCCGTATCTGGTTAGTTATCAAAAATCAGTTATATTTATAAAAATTAAATGCGCCGTATTAGCAGAAGCTAATGCGCCGTATCTTCCTTATGTTTCAAAATACAAGATTTTTGATTTAGTAAAATGCGCCGTATCGATGAAAATTGATGCGTCGCTTCTGTTTGATAATTCGAAAACTGTTTTTTAATTTAAATATCAAATACGCCGTATCTGTTAAAACAGATGCGTCGCATGGCGTTAGGGTTTCGAAAAAAATCTTATTAAAAACAGAATACGCCGTATCTTGGGGAAAGATGCGTCGTACTCGAGTTATTAAACACGTTGTATTTTATAAAATTAAAACGCAATACGCCGCATCTGATAAACAGATGCGCCGTATCATTTGTATCAGCACAATACAACGACAGCAGTATGTAGAAAAAGAAAAAGAAAAATAAAAGTAAAAACAAAATAAAAACAAAAAATACAGAAAATAAAACCACACAAAAAAAAGTAGATATGCAAATTATACAATGAATGCAATCTATCTAATATACAACAAGTTAGTGTTTAGTGTCTAAAATCCTAATACATAGAAAAACCTATTTAAAATACTAATCAATTTAACAGATAATAACAATTCACTCCCCGGCAGCGGCGCCAAAAACTTGATGCGCGTCGTGTGTCATTGCGGTTTAGCAGTATTAATGCCTACTCATGTTTTAAATTTATATTTAGCCGACTTATCAATAACACACGCACTTAACGAGCAGTGTACCCGGTCAGTTTGTATATAATGGTAAGTAGAGTGTCGATCACTAAGAGTGGAACGTATTATCTAGTTATCCTAATCAGTATTTTAATATCCTAAGTTAGTTTTACAGCCTAATCTAATGCAAGGGGGGTTCAGCCTGAGAGACTAGCACAGTTGGGTTATTAATTAAACAGTAAATTAAACTAATGAGCACAAATCAGCGAATAGCATACACGTACACAGATAGATAAAAGAGACTGTAAGAAGACCTGTCCTGATAATTAAGTAGCTTGTCACTTGTTTTATTTCTAGTTTTATATGAAGTGTATATTAATTAAATCATTCTCGTTGGTTTCATTATATCAGCGAGTAAACCCTTAATGATTACTTATGACTATCCTACTTATCCAAAGACGTCAGATTAAATAGGCGAGGAAGGGGTATGGCAGCCCATGCAGTGCTCAGCTAGACACAGAGGTTATCAAAGCACTAATATAAATCCACCAAAGACATCAAACATATAAACTTTAATTGATGGGAAAGCAATTTTAAGGCGGGCATATGATTTTGCGTATTCACATACTCCCGACCATCAATCCTGATGAATTAAAGCTTACTATTACAATAAAACAAAACTACTTAATGAATTGAATACATGCAGGACCTTCTTACAGCTCTAGTATCTTCGTTTGGGGCGTGTCTTGTGTTGCTTGTTCGTCTGAATTTGGCTCCTTAGGGTTTTGTGGCACACTAAATTCGTCTGGGTCTTGGGGTATTTGTAGAACACTAGATAACATCTCAAACACGTTCATACTTGTGGTTTTGGTTCGTTGCATATAAGAAAGAAAAGAAAGAAATGTAGAGAGAGAAAGTTAGAGAGAGAAAGAGGTGAAGCCTTGGAGAGAAAACCAAAAAAAAAAAGAAATGAGATTATGGGAAGGCTTACCCTCTCCAAGGATGGAGAGGGTATTTATATGTACATGGGTTTTGCCACTTGGGCTGCGGATCAGGTATACAGTGGGTAAAGACCCATCCTTCTTCCGCGAACTAATCTACTTCTAAACTACGTTTAACTAACTATTGTAACTACTACGAGCTAAACAATGCTTAATCATATCTGGGGTGACCGAATCTTTCTTATACAAAAAGCGTATTCCTAACAATCTCCCCCTAAGGGAGGTCACCCCTGGAAATATTCTTGAATTCTTGCATTGAGATCTTTGTAGATTCTTTTGTAGCTCGTAGTTGTTGATTCTTCATTGATAAACGACTCAAGATGACTTCCTTGATGTATATGATGATCTTTTGACTTTGCTCTTCGCTCTTCATCCATATAATTAGCTTCAAGTCATCTTTGAGTGTATGTGTCTCTTTGTGATGTTGTGATTGTCTTTGTGATGTCATGCTTACACTTTTCTGGATCATGATCTTCTGCATCAGAGTTGTGGAAGCATAGTCGAAGCCCATTCCTTGATCATGATATCTTGAGTTATGATGTTGAAGTGTAAGCATGAGATGATGAATCTGCATCTTTTCAGCAATCGGCATCAATCGTCAACTTCTTTGTCTTTGGTGTGATTACGCCTTTCCAACATGCCCATACATCTTTGTTGAGTAGATCTTCCCGGTTGAACAGTTCTGACGTCTCCTTTTAGATGTTGGTATGAGCATGTGGAACTAGAGTGATGGTGGTGAACATGGTAAGTTTAGTATGTTGAGCTGCATAAAACTTGGTTAGCAATAAACATACCGGCACTTACAAGTTTGGACTTCGAGATCGTCAACAGCATAGTGTGAAGACTTTCTCTAATCCTTACCAAGGCCGTTCCTAATCGGATGCTCCCGAAAGGGCTTTCACTAACATACCGAAGTACACCAACGATTAGGTGAGTCGCTGGAGATCACCCTATGACTGTAGACCTTTTGGAACACCACCGTACACACTAAGCGTAACCCACAAGTGATTACCGAAGTGACCTGCTGTCAGGGCTGTTTGATGTTGACCCTGGCAGGAGTTTCCACTCAATCACTGGGATATACTTATGTATATTCCCTCATAAGTGTTCTTGGTAGATTGCTAAGATCTGTGTAGGACTCAAAATATTACATCTGGTGTCCTTAATGTTGAACAACCAGTGTAGAAGTATCACGTGTTCCTATGAGATCTTTTGATGCATCTCTTGGCTCTAGACTCGATAAGTGCACATTGGTTATCCTATTCGGAGACTAGGGAGGGGTCTCCTGTTTCAATATCAACTAGCTCTAAGAGACTAGTCGATAGTTTACACCGGTTCCCCGTGAGAATGAAACAAGCTTTTTTGAGAGAACTTGAGTGGCTGAAAGGTTTTAGTGCAGTGCGTCACTGGGTCCATGACGTCTTTTCTTCAATACCGATGTTACCTTAGTAACAATCAGTAGCATATGAATTTTTCTGCCCTAAGGTTGAATAAAGGGAGGGCTATTTCTTTTCACCCTTTCTCATTTCATTTCTTTTTAATTCTTCAACCCCTTCAGTGCTTACCGAGACTTCATTACTAGAACCTTGTTGGGCTTGTTCCAGTCCTAGCTCAATCTCAGTCGGCACTCTTCCCGTTCTCACTTTTCTCCTTTTTTCAATCATTCCTAAGGACTTCTAATCTATCTATTGGATTGTCCCTGGGAAGATCCCTCCGGTTCTGGTGGATCATGGGAACATATACCTAACCTTACCATCCTTATAACTCCATGCATTAAATTAAAGTGGTCGGTCTTTTGGTATCTTTCTACAATCGCCATATAACCAAATCATTGAAAATTCTCTCAAAGTGTTTATGATAGAGAAACACGTTTTGTTAACACTTTGAGAGTTTTATCATTTTTCAAATGCTCCCCCTTAACATGTGCTCATAGGTAAAGAAAGAAATTTGCACATGTCGGGGTGAGTTGCACTTATTTGAATTGATCGGCTCTTAATAGACATATACCCGAGGGACACGTTTACGTTGCTTAGTTAAAGGGATCCATTATCAGCTTTTAGGTGATAACTAGCCCTAATAACTAACTTGAAGTTGTTAACATTCCTTAAAAAGGAAGTTAGACCCGTCAAAGTATATATCTAAGAAGAGTTTCTCGAAACGGTACTTTCTACTTGGACCAGTCCTCTTCGAGACACGTTTACATCACTGGTTAGACCAGCTTGAAATTATTACCCGGCCAGGACTAGTCTTTTCGATTCACGACTTTTCATGTTTCGTCAATTCATGAGTCAAATTCTGAGTCATAAGCAATTCACGGTTTTTACTTGAATTTGTAAAAACCCGCGAAAGACTCTTAGCCACTTGCTCCCCCTCAATATGTGCACATTGATTGAATCAATTTTGAAAAACTTTGGCACATACGGGTGAGCTTGCAAAAGAGATCATTTATTCATCATTTTAAATCACTTGCTCCCCCTCAATATGTGCTTTGTTCATACTCCAAAATCTTTTAAAATTTTAGCACATAAGGGAGCGATCTTTTGAGTCCAAAACATCTTTATAAGTCCAAAAACATCACATTTAATCACTTGCTCCCCCTTAATATGTGCTTTGATTAAAATCCAAAATCTTTAACATTTTAGCACATAAGGGAGCGTTCTCGATAGTCCACAAACATTCTTTATGAGTCCAAAAACATCACTTTTAAATCAGTTTTTATATTTAAATCACATTCTCTCCCCCGATCATAAAATTTCAAATCTTTTGAGATTTTGTGATCCCAATTGATTTAAATGATTTTCGAAAAAGCTTTGGAGAGACATGTGGCAAAATTTTAAACGTTTACTGATTTTGAGACACTTTTTGAGTTTTCACTGTGGCTGGTGCACAAAGTTTTTAAAGGTGCAGAAATTTTGAGCACATACGCTCCCCCTCAATTAATGACCCGTTTTTCCATTTTAACGTTTAGTAGCCATTAATGTGAGTGGTAACGTATACGAGAAAATTTAAGACCAATGGCTACCTTGTACACCACAAAATCTCTTTTGAAGAATTTTAGAAGAAAGAGATTTTGGGAAAAGAAGACTTCTCTTCTTTTACTAGAAAGGTTGCACTGAAGCGTACAACTTTTCGGATAATCCGCACACAGTGAAAACATGGTAACGTATTTTTCACGGATTTTGAAAACCGGGTTGCTATCTGAAGTAATAGCAAACCATAATTTAAGCGCGGGTTACAGTCTGAAATAACTGCAAGCCATAATGATGAAGCGCGGGTTACAGCCTGAAATGACTGTAAGCCATATAAGGCATGTTTTGAAAACATTTTGAACTTCTGATCGAACTTCGTTTAAAAACCCGTGTCATTATTGAATGACATTTCTAGGACCGTAAATGTTATCGATGCCAGAAGACATGCCTTATCAACAAACTATTTTTTTGTATTTTCTAATATTCTGATTTTAATGATTTTTATAGGTTTTATATTTTTGTATTTTTCTTTTCTGGGTTTTATATTATATAAAAGGATATTTGAAGCGAATCCATTCCTCCTCATTCCCTTCCTGGAGACTTTTGAGTGATACTGGCATGAGACTCTCCAAAACAAGTTACTGGAGAATAAAACGAAACCGTTCTCCCGGAAGTGCCTTAGTGAAGAAATCTGCTAGCTGAAATTATGTCCTTGCGAAGTGAAGTTTCACCACACCACTGGTAACCCTTAGCAGCAACCCTTGCCTTGTATACAGAACGTTTTCATGCTCATCAGATTTCACTTAAAGGATCCATCTAAGAGCTATAATCATTGCACAGTCTGGAGATGGTGCCAAATCCCATACTTAGAGACGATAGAATTGTATGGAATTATAAAAGCACCATGAGGCAAGTGTGTCCAGATGCCTTCGAGTGGACACCGGTTGAGTAGATTTCCCATTATAGTGAAGATCATGTGGTTGCGGTTAGGACAGTGATGTGCTTGTGTTAAGATCTCCTGAAGAAGAAGCTTTAGAAGTAGATTCAGGAGCAAATTTGTCTTTGAACGGAGCAACATCAGGTGGAGCAGATGGATTTACTTCAAACGATTCGTCGACTGCAGTACCTTGATGTACGACAGGAGATTGTATTGTATGATGAAGTTGATGAATGACTTGCTGATGGAGCGTCTTGAGCCATTGAAAAAGAACAAGATGGACCATTTAGATCGTTTGGAACATAAGCTGCGATGGCTGGTGGTACCGGTGTATCACCAATTGGCGGCTCAAAGTATTCATCAACCACTTGATTATCCAAGATCTCCAAATCCTTATCGTTAGATGGTACATAAGGTACATGCAGGAGTGGGATACAATAACTGAACTGGTTGGTTCAGACGATAAAAGTTTAGAAGCGGGTCCTACACTGAATTGTGCAGAAGCCATTTGCTCAGACAGCTCATAGAATGTGATGTGAATGAATTCCAAGATTTGCCGGGTTCTTATGTCGTAGATTCGGCATCCCTTATGATCTGAAGCATAACCACCAAATATTTCAACAATCGCTTTAGCTTTTAACCTTTCCAGATCTTGATAGTCATTTTGTAGGGTATGAAGAACTCCTATGAAGATGTTGACAGTATTGGGTTTGTGGGCATGCTCCTTTCGTTAGCGCAGTTGACTAGCCGAACAAATAGAGATGGTGTACACGGTAGTGACACGTTTGCCTTGAAGAAGATCAACACCATCCAATTCTCTTAGAAATTACACAGTCACCGACGACACAGTCTCCATAACCCATAATTGTGTCAACCTGGTAGTTCCCGAATCTAACTATCCCGATAAACTCATTCATGAAATTCTTGAGCCCTGAGCAATTACTGATTGGTTTAAGAAGATGTTGACATGCGTACCAAACAGAGAGAATTAGTCGGTACGTTGAAGAAGACATTAATCAACACTTTTGAACTTTCACCATCAAAGCTTTTGAGATTCCTGAAGCTGTAGATGCCATGAAATAATCTTACGCGGAGTTTTACAACTCTTGTGACTTAAACCGAGAGATTGATTCTCTCCCGGGATTTTACTAAAGTCAACAAGAGAAACCGAAAGATGTGATATGCGATTATGACTTAGAGTGAGATCTTGGATAGGTCACAATTTGCACTAAGTGTCAAGTCGCGACAAGTCAAGTTACAATAGATCCGATCGTAATGAGTCAAGTCGTAAAGATTAACTCACAACGTCAAATTACAATCAGACTAATCGAAACGACCTAAGTCACAAAAATTCACCAAGCGCAAGTGGTTAACAAATCACTAGAATCTCACTACTGAGTTAATCACTAGGCACCACCAAATCGTCGAATTTTGTCTCCTCATTATAAAACTTTGGTAGCTTAGCAAAGTATCATCTCACGCTTGAATAGTTCTTCTCATTTTTCTTCCAGCTGAAAGGCTGAAGTAATGCGTACCAAAAGTATCCAGAGACCACTTCCCCCAAGTAGTTTGAAGTGATGCAATCAGTCTCATTATATGAAGCTCAAAAACCTGAAGCACCCTTGTACCTCCTTTATCATCAGAAACTGTTTCTTACGTCTCTTCACCCACGTAGGTGGAATAATACACCAAAAGAACGAGTTAGAACACTGATCTTCTCTGCGGTTATGATATTTAATTTCCAGGAATAACGTCAATTAGGAAGAATTATAAAGCTCATCACGTGTACTTGTTGTGCGTTCCGATGTATGTCTCCTTCCCCTTTGCTATTTTTGATACTTCAGAATCAGCCACACATTATAAGCACATACAACTTGAAATTTTGTGAGAAGAACAACATATGCTTAGATGTATCCTGTGAGAATCAACTGCTAGAGAAAAACTCTCTTATGACTATCTTATCAACCCTTATGAAAAGTCGGCTATTGCTAAGACCACTTTGTGAAGTAAACCCGATATTCTCAACTTGAAGATGAAGTAGAATTCCCCGTTTTTGTGACTTAAACTTGCATCAATGTATGACAAAGAGCGGTGTAGAGACTTCATGCATCGAGTCCCTAAGTACTCTATACACTTCAACCATCCTACCATCGAGTATAAGACGTACATCACCTCTTGAATACCGACAACTTCGTGTGAGTTGTGACACTGAATGTGATAGTTATTTTGTGGCAATTGAAGAGAAGATTTACCAAAATAACTAGATATCCAAGTCATCGTCAATGTAGAGATTAAAGGCTCGAACAAGGATCCCGAAAATACTAAGTACACATACCCGTAAAATTTCACCTCAATCTCATATAAACAATACCAAGTAAACTCTTGTGATCACTTAACATTCTTCATCATCAAAATCTTAGTCGATATTTTATTTACATTCTTGTGGTTGATTTGTAGAGTGCACACTAGAAGGAACAACAATCCGTGAAGAAGGGAATTCTTCAGAGTCCGGTTTTGGGAAAGGAATACCAGAAGACTGATCATTATTCATGTGCAGCTTCATTAACATGATAGTCATCATCAACACCTTGAAGAATAACTGGAGATTGGGTTTCGTGAGTAGTCTGAGATATACTTCAAACTAGTGCATCTTGCTCAATGGAGATGGAAGAGTATGAACCAAGAGCCAACAGAAACCGAAGAAGGAGCTTCAGAAACTAGATGATCAACATTCTTTGAAGCTTGGAAGTATTCATCAAACATAACTTCCATTCATTCTTAGTAGATGGAGCATTAGGTGTCTAAGGAGAGTCGCTTAACCATTCTTCAAACATAAATCATCATGTGGTATATTCACCCTTTTACTCCGCACACAGTGATAAACATAAAAGCTTGTAATCATAATATATATATATATATCAAAAATATTAAGAGTTAATCACATTGTCATATTACATCACCCAAATAAATAAAAGCAAGGTGATGGCAAAAAAGTCCAGCTTGAAGAATTATACAGTTCTTTGGAGAAGCATGTAGTCACCCTCACGAACTCTGCCTCCCACTGCTGTTTGGTGACATTCAGTTGTGTCTGGTAGCTTTCGATGCCAAGTAGTAGGTATTCAACTCGCTTCTGATGACTAGACCCTTCATCCAGTGAAGAACAGCGAACACAAGTGTCTTCTTCTCATTAGATGGTAGATGATGCAATTTTCCTTTGGATGAGATGTCTATCACCGCATACAACTTCCAAATCCAGATTTCATACCAATGGCTCCAAAGAAAGGTGTGAAGATTGCAACCAAGAGGAAGACGGAGAAGATGGTGAACCCGTTGTTCGAGAAGTGGCTGAAGTAGCTTGGTATTGGTGGAGCTTTGCCACCAAAGAAGGATGTCCACCGATTTGTGAGATGGCCACAAGTTGTGAGGATTCAGAGGAAGAGGGGGATCCTCAAGCAGCGTTTGAAGGTCCCTACCAGCCTTGAACCAGTTCACCAAGACTCTTGACAAGTATGAAGAGTACAGGAAGAAGTGGGGTGGTGGTATAGTGGGATCCAAATCACAGGCAAAAACCAGGGCTAAGGAGAGAGTTCTGGCTAAGGAGGCGGCCCTGGTAATCAGTTGTCTGCAGTTGAAGATGTGATACCCAAAGGTATCAACACCATTATGGAAGTTCTTCATACCCTTCATATTAGATGAGTGGCTGAGGATCCTTGAGTGTAAGAGTTAGTCATAATGATCTGCACACACAATATTTCATACAGAAAGGCCAAAGAAATATGTTATGGTTAGAATCATTCATAACATAGACACATATACAAGGCAAGCCCCCAAAAAGAAGATTATAAAGCAAATGCACATACCAAGACACCCATAAACCGCTGGGAAAAACACCGCTAGAGTAATTAACCGCTACACAAACAAACCGCTAAACATGCAAACCGCTAACCAACAAACCGCTAAGCAAACAAACCGCCGATAAACTAACCGCTGATAAACTAACCGCTATTAAATTAACCGCAGTTAAACTAACCGCTGTTAAACTAATCATTGTTAAACTAACCGCTAATCTAACCGCTGCTAATCTAATCGCTGCTAATCTAACAGCTGCTAATCTAACCGCTGTCAGGAAAATCTCATACGCAAACCGCTACCAAGAACATAGAGTAACCGCTAACAAGAACACATTCTAAGCAAACCGCTATCAAGAACACAAGTCAACCGCTAACAAGAAAAACTCGTACGCAAACCCCAGATAACACAAACAACTTAAATGACTACACAATAATAAAAGCAACCAACTCCAGTTACTAACGCACCTAATTGACACAAAGGCATTCAAAACTAAACATATAAGGTCTACATAACACGTACCAAAAAAATAGATCAACGAGATGAAATGGAAAAGATATGCACCGGTTTCCTAGAGAGAAGAGGGAGTATTGTTTTAGAGAGAGGTAATGAAATTATGATCTAACCGCTAACATTAAATATGCAAGTGCAACTTTCAAAACATGTCAAAACTGGCCCTTCAACTAGGCAAACCGCTGCATAAAATAGCAATATGGCAAAATAAGTCCATCAGTTAAGCACACAACTAACAACATACACTTAGCACATACACAAGGCAAGATAACGACCAGCAAGACAACAAAATCACACATGAGAAGCAATCAAGGCAAATCAAGCAACCATTCTCCCCCTCAATCAATGATCTGAATTTTGTAGAAAAGGTCAGAATGCATTGATTGAAGAAAGAAAACTACAAGAGTAAAGGAGGAAAGATCAAGCTGGTAAATACAAAANAAGCACACAACTAACAACATACACTTAGCACATACACAAGGCAAGATAACGACCAGCAAGACAACAAAATCACACATGAGAAGCAATCAAGGCAAATCAAGCAACCATTCTCCCCCTCAATCAATGATCTGAATTTTGTAGAAAAGGTCAGAATGCATTGATTGAAGAAAGAAAACTACAAGAGTAAAGGAGGAAAGATCAAGCTGGTAAATACAAAAGAGCAGAGAAAGTCTGAGTCCTAAGAAGAGATACTCAGAATTCATAGAATGAAATGCATCTAGGGTAAGATGTGAAATCTCCCATCATTGGAGATTTGAGTATCTTTGGCCTCCATGTTTTGTGCCTTCTTGTGTGGAAATAGTAAGAAGATTTTCCACTTGAGTAAGGACAACCTGCATTATCACAAACTCGATTGCATGTATATTGGTTAGTGACAATAGTATCCAAACCCTTACGTAGTGTTCTTGAGTTGGTTTTTGGGGAGAAAAGAAATGATTGTGGAAGGAAGCTAGTCAAAGGTGTGTTCTTGAGTTTTTTTTGGGAAAGAAAGTGGAGAGAAAAGAAATGATGAGGAACGATTGTGTGTGTGATTTTTGTTAAGATCATCTTCCGCCCAGATCTGGGCAGAAGTTACTTCTCTTCTCTTCTTCTTAGCTTCTTTTCTTTTCTTTTAATGAAGATCTCAAGAACAGAGTGTTAGGGATTTTCCGGCTGATCATGGGATTGCCATTTGTAAACTCCTTATTGGTTGGTATCCACTTAAGTCCACTGATCTTAAAAATTCTACCGGTAGGAATCCACTTTAGGCAAGATCTAGAATTATTAAGCTTCTTATGCACAGAAGATGACTTTATATAAATCCTAGGCTTAACCAGTTGAAGCTTAGCAGAGTTCTTCACTAAAGCAGGAGTCATCAAAAGGGGTTGTGATCCTAGGATTCCGTCCTTATGCAGTTGTGCCCTTTTTCTAGCCCTTTCTAGATCACCGTACTTATACAGGACATAAGAGTTAAGATTTTTTACAATGTATTAGAACTGATCCTAGGGGAGCTGGTGGCAGAAGTATTATTATGAGTATTAACTAATTTAGTTGACACTTGTTCCACATCAACTTGGGAGGCAAACCGAGTTTTTGAAAATTAAATTTTGCTCTTTCAGACCTAAATGCACAAGGTTGCCTAGCAACAGATTGGTTTCTTTTACTTTGAAATACTGGTTTCCCCAAGATTGATGGTTTTGTAAGCTTAGTGTTTCTACTATTCTCTGTTGATTTTCCAGGCTCATGATTAATAGATGTGACAGTGAAGCCTACTTCCTAAAGTGTGCTTTGAAATTATCATATTTGTTAGTCCAAGAGTTTGTATGAACTGCAGCCTTAGTACTCTTATCTTTGAAAAACTCATTCAGGTTTTTACATTTTCTATTCAAAGACTCATCGTCCAGCAGTAATTTAGCCATTTTAGTCTCAAAATTACTAGTTGCAATCTCATTACTGACAAGTTTTTTTTTAATATCATTACACATATCACTCAAATCAGTAATACGGTTTTTCAGATGTCGGATTGTCAAGTTCTTGGTTTCTAGCTAAGCTTTCAAATCATTAATCATAAAGTATTCATGGAAATCAGGAAGTTCCGGATTTTTACATGGTTGATTATTTTGAAAACTTTCTTCCTTTTGTTGCATTGCGATTTCCAGTGAAATACAATGTTTTTCAAGTTGCAAAAATCTTTTTGACAGTTCGTTAAAAGTTTCATTATCATCCATATCATTTGATTTAAAAACATCAGCTGTCAACACAGAACTTGTCAATTTATCACGTTCAGCATCCTGATCACTTTCTCCCCCTTTATGACTCATATTTGTTGAATTAGACATGGTATTGCTATCAGTCTTTTCCAACAAATTTGTGTCATAAGTAAGTTTGATTTGATCAGTATGCTCCCGTTCATTAGAGAGCACATTATTTTGAACAGTTAAGGGTACCTCAGCACATGACATTTGTTCATTAACCGGTCTAAAATCAGCATTCACGCCATGGGTGACTGGAGTCACTGAACTGCTGGTAGTGTCAAGCTTATCAGTCTCTGATTCTTTACATATCGTGACACCTAGCCCATCATCCAAAGCTTTACCCGAATCATCAATACCATCACATGATTGTACCAGAGATCCCTTCACTTTGTTGTCATCTAAACATCTGTGTTGTGCTCTTTCCTCAATGAATGCCTTAACATCACCCATGAGTTGGATGAGTGTATATCTGAACGTGTCAACCTCAATTCCCGTGTGATCCGCAAAGCATTTTTTAGTCATCTCACTGTAATGGTCATATTCCAGAGTGAATTTTGAATCAAAGAATACTTGGAGTTGTTTGTTGAGTACACTAAGAGCGGCCATGGATCCAGTTTTGGAAGATATTCCTTGGTCAAGCTGTTGTTGCAATTGATCTAAGTTAAGAATCATTGTGTCTGTGAAGATCTGAACATCTTGACCAAAGAGTGTAGCAAATGCACGTTCGTATCCCATTATGAATTCAGTTCCCTTTAGAAGCACCGAGAGGTGTGAGTGAAGATGTAGAAAGCATACTATGGAGCAGTCCTTTGCATTACTGAATGACACTGGTGGCTGACTGATCTCTGTCTCATGAGAGTTTGAGCTTACTGAATCCTTGTCACATAGATCCGGATCATTTGTCATTTGTGTTGTGTTGGGCTTCTTGTGTTCATCGACCATATCATACAGTTTGAGAATCTTGGGAATGGCACTCTCTGACGTGTTTGTCATATTAAGATTGCTCATTGATATAGTAACTTGTTGTGACAAAGATAAACCTCTAACACTTAACCACTAACACTTAACCGCTTCTCTAGTTAACCGCTGGAACTTAACCGCTATGACTTAACCACTGATTATTAACCCGCTGACAATAGTAACCGCTGACAGAGTAACCGCTGGTAAAGTAACCACTGAAGAGTAAACCGCAGGTAACTTAACCGCTGAAGAGTAAACCGCTGGAAGTTAACCGCTGAAACAGTACAAAGTACAGCGTAATGTTCGCTCCACTACTTGTCCTAACCGCTGTTGCTAACCGCTAAAGTCCCAACTTAACCGCTGCGAAGAATACCTTATCGTAGAGCAAACCGCTGCGAAGAAAAAGTTCCAAAACAACTCGTACACTACTCAAACGTTAGATTTAGTCCAACCAACTGATAAACTAGATGAATCTAACCCCTCTAATCCTAGAAGTACAAGAAAGAACACAAGAATCACCACGAACAAGCTCCAAAATGAGTAGAAACCACCCTAAACTAGTAGAAACCAAAACAAACCATACAACACAAGTCCTACAATCCATAGGATGTAACCATGGCGCTCTGATACCAATTGTAGAACACTAGATAACATCTCAAACACGTTCATACTTGTGGTTTTGGTTCGTTGCATATAAGAAAGAAAAGAAAGAAATGTAGAGAGAGAAAGTTAGAGAGAGAAAGAGGTGAAGCCTTGGAGAGAAAACCAAAAAAAAAGAAATGAGATTATGAGAAGGCTTACCCTCTCCAAGGATGGAGAGGGTATTTATATGTACATGGGTTTTGCCACTTGGGCTGCGGATCAGGTATACAATGGGTAAAGACCCGTCCTTCTTCCGCGAACTAATCTACATCTAAACTACGTTTAACTAACTATTGTAACTACTACGAACTAAACAATGCTTAATCATATCTGGGGTGACCGAGTATTTCTTATACAAAAAGCGTATTCCTAACAGTATTTATAGTTTCTGTCTGAGGGTTCGATGTGGCGCATTTTGTAAGTAGATGCGGCGCATTGACTTAACTTCACGTGGGGTCCAAGATTATTATATTCTGGAATATTCGTACACCGCCTTCAGATGCGGCGTGACTTAATTCTTGTATGCGGCATATGTCCTTCAGTTGTCTTGGATTGTTTCTGGTGAAGTCTTGATAGTGATACGCCGTATGTCAAATGTATAATGCGGCGTATCCGGAGTAGAACGAGCTTGATCTTCTTCTTTGACAAAAGTTTCATATGCGGTGCGTGATAGAATTACATGCGGCGCATTCTTCAAAGTCAGGCAATGGTCTTCGAATTCATCTAAGTATAATATTGCGGCGTATCTGTTGAGTGAGATACGGCGCATCTTCTGGATTTCAGTAGACTTTTGACATCTTGCTCGTTTTGCTTCATAATTAGTCCAAAATCGCCAAGTTTCACCTTTTACCTGTTTTTATCTGAGAATCACTAAAGTAAACATTAAGGCGCCGATTCTCATAAATAATATAATAAAACAAGTTAAATAAATAGGATAAATGATGATGATAAAACGTACTTATTTGAGTTCATCAGTTTTTGAGAATATGAACCTTTTTACAAATAGTTTAGGGGGAAGGAGTCTTCTTGAGCAAAATTCTAAAAATGTAAGAAATTTCAAATTTGTTGAATTTTGCATTAAGGTTATTTGAAAAACAAAGACTTTTCTTTGTTTGAGTAGGGATGTCGCACTGAGGCGTACAACAATGTCCATTTTTAGGATAAGTGTACTTTGTTGATGAAAATCATTTTTGCGTAGCACTTTCCTTTCTTTGAAAACTTGAGTTGTGCACTGTAAGGTGTACACAAGTCATTTTGTGAAAACGAGTTTTTGCTTGAAATCTTTTCGTTTGTTTATACTCGAACTTTTTGAAAATGATTTCGGTTTTGAACGTTCGAGTCCTGATCTGAAATAATCAGAAGTCATCATTTAAGTCCGGGTTTCGTACTGAAGTATACGAAAGCCATTTTTGTGATAAAATTTGAGAAACGACATGTTTTAGAAAACATTTAAATGAACTCTCGCTCAAGCATATGTACATATCCGTATCATTTTTGAATGACATTTCTAGAAACGTACATAATATCGATTATACGAGAGACATGTCGTGAGAAGAATATTTTTGGATTTATGATTTTATATTGTTTTTGGATTTTTGAAAATTTTCTATTTTTATATTTTGTTTTTGTTGGTTTTTCAAATTTTATATTTTGTTTTTCAAAAGTATTTACAGCGAAGTGATTTTGAAAACATTTTTCAAGAAGATTCGAGAAGACGTTCTAACTCCTCAGGGGTTAGGCTTCGCATGCCAATTCGTCAAACTAAATCGTCAAGCCGATCTTTTGGAAGAGCTTTAGTAAATAGATCGGCGAGTTGGTATTCCGTCTTAACGAAAAATAATTCAACGGTACCCTCTTCTACGTGCTCTTTGATGAAGTGGTAGCGGACTCTAATATGCTTAGTCTTTGAATGATGAACGGGATTGCACGAGATGGCTATGGTGCTTTTCGAATCACAATACAAAGGTATTCTATNAAGATTCGAGAAGACGTTCTAACTCCTCAGGGGTTAGGCTTCGCATGCCAATTCGTCAAACTAAATCGTCAAGCCGATCTTTTGGAAGAGCTTTAGTAAATAGATCGGCGAGTTGGTATTCCGTCTTAACGAAAAATAATTCAACGGTACCCTCTTCTACGTGCTCTTTGATGAAGTGGTAGCGGACTCTAATATGCTTAGTCTTTGAATGATGAACGGGATTGCACGAGATGGCTATGGTGCTTTTCGAATCACAATACAAAGGTATTCTATCGAAAGTAAAGCCATAATCTGTGAGCTGTGTCCGCATTCAAAGAACTTGGGCACAACACGCAAATAAAGACACATACTCGGCTTCCGCGGTTGACAGTGCAGTACAATCCTGTTTCTTTGACGACCAGCTTACTAGCTTTTCACCCAAAAATTGCGCTCCACCTGATGTACTTTTTGCTGTAACTTGATCACCTGCATGGTCGGCATCTGAAAATGCAACTAGTTTAAACTCCGAATCCTTCGGATACCAAAGTCCCATGTTAATGGTTCTTCGTAGGTACCGAAAGATTCGTTTGACCTCTTGGAGGTGAAGTTTGGTAGGCTTTGCCTGAAACCGTGCTAACAAACAAACAACAAATTGAATATCGGGTCGACTAGCAGTTAGGTACATTAGAGAACCGATCATGCTCCGATATTTCTTCGGATCGATGGGTTTCCCAAATAAATCAGCACCTATTTTTGGTGAAGTGACCATTGTTGTACCAACAGAATCACAATTTTCCATACCATGTTTTTTCAAAATCTCTATTGTATATTTAGCTTGATTTATAAAAATACCACGAGGGGATTGATGCATCTGTAAACCTAGAAAGAATTTTAGCTCCCCCATCATGGACATTTCAAATTTGCTTTTCATGAGATTTTCAAAATGTTTTGAATGGTTAGGATTGGTTGATCCAAAAATAATGTCGTCCACGTAAATTTGAACGATCAAAATATCATCTTTGTATTTTCTTGTAAACAAGGTGTCATCAACCGTTCCTTTTGTGAAATTGTTTTTGAGCAAGAAAGATGATAGTTCGTCATACCACGCCCTTGGAGCTTGTTTTAAACCATAGATGGCTTTCTTAAGCTTGTAGACGTAGTCTGGATGTTCTTTGTCGATGAATCCCTCTGGCTGACTCACATACAACTCTTCTTTCAGAGTTCCATTCAAGAAAGCTGTCTTAATGTCTATCTGATAGACTGTGATGTTTTTGTGAGCTGCATAGGCTAAGAAAATCTGAACTGCTTCAAGTCTAACTACTGGCGCGAATGATTTCTCGAAATCTATCTCTTCTTCTTGTGGATATCCTTTAGCCATGAGACGAGCTTTGTTGCGAATTACAGTCATTTCCTCATCTTTTTTGTTCTTCCACAACCATTTGAGATCAAGAACAAGTTTATCAAGTGGTCGTTCAACAAGTTCCCAACTATCATGTAACTGGTATTGAAGGATTTCATCCTGCATCGCTTATATCCATGCATTTTCTGCCATTGCTTCCCGAATGTGCTTTGGTTCTTTGATGCTTATAGCGCAAATGTAGATGCACAATTCGAGATCTGTGGCAAGTTGTCTTCTCGTTTGAACTGGCCTTGAAGGTTCACTAATAACGTGTTCAATTGGATGGTCTTTAGTCCACTGTAGTGTAGAAGGGTACCTTGGGTTTAATATATGCGTGTTAGATGGTTCTTATAACCTTGAAGAAGATTCAGCAGAGTCTGTTGCAAATGGGTTTTCAAATACTTCTGTTTCTTCTAACGCAGCATTGTTTTGGTTNTGGTCTTTAGTCCACTGTAGTGTAGAAGGGTACCTTGGGTTTAATATATGCGTGTTAGATGGTTCTTATAACCTTGAAGAAGATTCAGCAGAGTCTGTTGCAAATGGGTTTTCAAATACTTCTGTTTCTTCTAACGCAGCATTGTTTTGGTTTTGTGTTGGTTCTTCTTGAGAAGTTGTGTTTTGATTTTTCTCATCAACTCTTGGTAGAACAATTTCAATAATTGGAGTTGCTGGAGTACATGTTGATGATGTTGAGGGAGTTGGTGCTTCAGCTTCGATTGTTGTAGATGCATCTTGTGTTGCTGGTGGATGATTTTGAGCGGGTGCAGTGGAATGATGTTGAGATGCATTTGTCGAAGGTCCACCATAGTATTCATCAAACATTAACTCAAAGAAGTTTTCCAGTTCTTGTTCTGAAGGTTTATCGGGTGTTGTTGATTGAGCTCCTTTAGGTACGAGTCCTGAACTAATGTGTCCAGAAGTCTGACTGTTTGGTGCGGGTCCTAATCTGGTTTGATTAGAAGCCATCGGATTAAGCGCGGGTTCTAGAGCGAGTCTCTCAAAAGCCATAACCGAAGCTTGACTAATGTGCATGCTCTAGAAGCACGTTAAATAAAGGCCCTTGTAAGTGTCCATCCCTTGACACTCGTGTTTGGACATGTTATACGCTCGCGTTTGGTCTACCTGGCCAAACCGAACGGGGGGAGTCACCCCAATAGATCTATCCATAACATTCGCGCTTCCCCGCAGGAATTGACGGTGCATGAAAGTGGGCATGAATGAGATTCTGTGACTTAGGCTCATTCTACGTAATAGTTTGATAAAAACATAAATGAAATTAAGTAAAATATTTTGAGCTAGGGAGCTTACATATATATAAGGTAAACACATAATGCCTTCGAATAGCCAATTCAAGTATATCAGTAAATCAATCAGAACTTAATCAAATAGTTCAAGTATTCAGGTAAACAATCGTTAAGTTTAGTTAAAAAGAGCATGTATTCTCCCCCAAAAATATTTATAAAAACTGTTTAAAAAGAAGGGGGCTATGAACTCACCTTAGCCACAGCAATGCAAGAATCACAACTGACACAACTGGCATCTATAGCTAATCACAACAATATCCAGAAGAAGGTACGACGAGTACAATGGTACACATACGGCGTAACCTAATATGTATACGATTAACTCAGAATATGGCTGAAAATAATGTAGTCTATACAAGACGATGTGTCATAGTTTTCGTGGATTATTCATGTCATTACTTGTGAAAAGTTAAGTATCAATGATTTTGTGTGGTGTGGTAAGAAAACATAGACTCAAGATGCAACTCACGCCAAAGAGGAGAAGATATTCACCAACAACTCACGTCAAGAAGAAGAGACATTGATATAGTCGATAAATACTTACTAGAACTCAAATTAATCAAAGAAAATCTAGAAAATGACGACTACTAACTATTTAATATAAAATAGGTCAATTGGTAAGTTTCGGTATTTTCCCCAAAATCCCAAATAGCTTGTATATAACATACATGTTTTATAAACAAAATAAGTTTGAATTCACAATTCGAGTAAAAAGGATTTTCAATTCCATAAACATGAGTTTTTATTCTTGTCGGGTTTTAATAGAACAAATGGTTTCGAAAAATAAATATAAGTTTTGAAAGTTGTATAAAATTTAGCATGACGCATTCTTTTATACACATTTTCAAGTCAACGTGACTTTAATGAAATCAGTTTTCTCAAAACAATATTTCCCGACAATTTAATAGAAGGCTAATAAAGGGTATTCATTGTTTATTAGACATTATTTACTTATTGTGTAATCGTTGCGAATCAAACATATTAAATTCGTTACGAGTCTAATATATTGTATTCGTTTCAAATCAATAAGTCCATATTGTCCAACGTCCAATGTCCAAATCACTACAAAACCAATAGTTTTAGTCACAATCTCAGCATTTAGTCCGTGAAATATCCGGTATTAGTCCAAATCAATGATCCAAGTCCAAATTAAATGTCAAATCCCAAATATAATCCGAAATACACCAATGAGCACCAATGCTAAGGACGAGTAAAATACGTTAGTCACTATATACTTTGTCACAATGAACTAAATCAAACACACTATTAGTATTTATTGGGCTTCGGTCCATAACCAATTAACCCAACATGCCTCAAATGAATTATTAGTGGGATTGCTAGCCCATGTAACACATTTAACTTATGGGCTTCGGCCCAGATTTGATACAAACCAAACGAACCCTTTTTGACTAAAATTCTCAACTCCAAATACTCATAAACACTATTAAGCATTTTCATATTTTTAATAAGAAGGAAAATGGTACTACTACTTTTGTGAAATCATTTTGCAGGTATACTCTTGACACTATGAGGTGTCGTGACACTAAACCGAGCCAAACGACACCACGTTGTGGTGTCTGTAGCTGGAACAAATATGACTCGTAACATGAGTACTAATATGTTTGCGAAAATTATAAGTGAGCTAATCCAATTTCAAGTTCCACCACACGGATAACAACCAAAATCTGATCCTAATCCAAAACTGCTAACACCCACTTCGACATTCATTTTAATGCCATTTCACCACACGAATCATAGTACTATATCATTTTTATACCCAATAATTCATGAAACCATAACACATTTTGTTATACGACACGAAATCCAAGTTTAGCATGTTTTTAATCTACAAAACTTATTAACTCATTTTGATTAGTTTAGATCCACGAAAACATCAACAAAAATTATTTATAATCGGTTATAAAAAAAAGTAGGATGAAATAGTTTTGTGAGCTAGTCATACCCACAAGGACGATGAGAAGATGAGAAAGGAGGCAACGGTTGTGGTGTCTTATCAAGTACAACTCGCACCACCAAGCATATACACGAACAAACAAAACCCTAACTCGATCTAACAACCAAAATCTCCTCTCCTTGTCTTCATGGTGTCGGGAGCGAGATGGTGGCGGCGAGATCGTGACGCGGCGGTGCGTGAAGCTTTAAAAGATATTCATCACCAGGAAATAAAGGTGAGATGAAGGTTTTTATAGTGGCGGTGTTGCGTTCACAGGTGGTAGTGGCGCGTAAAAGGGTTTGACGGCGCGTACACAATAGATCTATGGCAAAAGAGGTGATATAAGGAAGGTTTTATAATGATTTTGATGGTGGGAGTGGTGGTGTAGTGGCGAATGGCCGTGGTGATGGTGTTGCCGGCCATGGGTGGCGGCTAGAAGAAGATAGGAGGATGGAGTGATAAAGTGAACCCTAAGTTCTTATCACATGGTTTATATAGGCTGTTAGAAATGTCACAAGGACCATTTATGCAACCCTAGATAATTAAGAGGTGGCGAGGGGAAAATTGATCCCAGGGACCAATGCTGTAATTTACGATATCTTCTACGAAATAAGGTTTGAGGCTTATTTAAGCGAGTAAACGGAAGATTCATGATATGGAAATAACACCAATGCGCTCAGAATAATATTTCCGATAAGAATGACTATAAATACCTCTAGTTTCTCATGATTAATACCAAACTCAAAATAGATGATCTTTTCTCTGAATAGGACTTGTGAGGAATTTTTGCGGGTTGTCACATCCCCCACCTTGGAAAATAGGTTACCCACCTTGGTAGAAGAAGTATATGGAGAAGAAAAAGAACTAAGCTTAGAAGCCACAATCTGCTCCTTCTCTTTCAATTCACTCACAAGCTGATCTTGTAACTTCTTTCTAGTTGTTTGAAACCCATCTACTTTTTTAAGAGGATTACAATTATCATCCACCAGAGTAGTTTTCCCATCAATAATTAGCTTTTCAATCTTCCCAATTTTCTCAAAAATAGGAGTAGTACAAGAAATACCATTCTCATCAGTATCTTCCATATCAAGAGCAGCAAATGGGTTAGATGTAGCAAAGATTATAAGAACGCAAAGTCTTTGAAACAGATAGATAAAATAATGAAACGTAATTGAGCAACACAAAGGAATTGAATGGAACTTTTCTTTTATTTAATTGTCTCCAAAGAATAAAAATTGTTTCAACTTTTCTGTTTTCCTTCGAGGCTTCCTTTTCTCTGTTTTTCTTTTCCCTACTTATAAAGAAAATAAAAGATAAGCTTGAGTTATGGGTCAAAGTTATCATGCAGGAACAGATATCTCTTATTCAAACTTCCAACCCATATCCCTTTATTTTCTCTTTTGAATTACTTGAAGATCGCTACGGATCATGCCTCCCCTTCCCCGGAAAAGAGGAGCAGCACCTGCTGATCTTAATTGACTGTCTTTCACCGTTTCGTGTCGAGCTAGTTTTCTGCTCGACAATAGTTTCTTCTGTTAACATCTTTTCTTGTTCATTTCCGGTTTTCTTGAGGATTCGAAATGGCCTATAGCGACATAGTTTAACTTTCTTACCCTCACCTTTCGATATTTCTTTTCCAAGTTGTAACCCAACAAGATCGTTTTCTTTGCACACTCCAACTTGAAGATGAACATTTCGCTGGATCTCATCATTTTCCAAAATGGTGCTCTTAGTATCGACGATGAAGAAACGAGACTTCACCACCTTCCTTAGAAACCCATTGTTGTCCCATTGTGTTGTACGTTGTTGTTCTAGTTTTGTTGCACTTCGGTAACACTTTGGTTTGTCATGTCGTACCATTAAAAGCGATAAGCTTCGAGAAGCATTCACCATTTTTCTAGCTCGACACGTAGTTGCTAAATTGACATATTTTCTGACCTTGTTTTTGTTGACAATATATCTTTTCCCATCCTTCTCGAACTGATACTTTTGTTCACGTCGAAAATACATTGCATCTCGTTCCCATAGGTAAGGGCTGCCAAGAATAACTTGACAAACATCGAGAGGTACTACCTCAAACATGACTTCGTTGATAAATTGGTTTGTAATAGCAAAACGTTACATTGTTGGTTCACTTGTGTATCCACGTCATTCGTGATCCACCCCAATGAATATGGATGAGGGTGTGGTGTTGTCTCCAAACCCAACCGTTCAATAAAGGTAGAAGAAATCAAATTCTTTTCACTTTCGGGATCAATGATGGCGTCAATCACTTCTTGTTTACTTGAATATTGAGAGTGAACAGTTCTTCTTTTTCATCAGGTTTGTCTTTCATAGTCGATGACTTTTCTTTTTTGCTTCGTCATCAAGAATAAACTTTTGTCTGCTTCTTTAACCGACTCAAGTTCTACAACATCATTGGCCAGGGCAGTTGCAGTTGTACGTTTCCCACTTCGATCATTTTTTATCCACTTCTTCGGGAACAACTCTGGATGTAATTTTTAGCATTTATCTTCTGTGTTTCCCATTATCCTGTAATTGGTACAATATTTATTTTCATCTGAGTGTGTTCGTCCCTTTTTTTGAACTCTTCCTTGTGATGGTTATTGTTTGACGCCTCACTCTTTAGTCCTTCTTCAAACTTTCTTCCTCCAATTTTTTTCTGCTCAATCGCCATCGCAATGCTGCTAGCATTCAAGATATTTGTTATCACGTACAACCGCATTTCAGTTTGAATTTGGGGAAGTAGACCAGCAACATATTTAGTGCAAACATCTATATTATCTATTGGAATCCCCAAAGTCACCGCGAGTCGACGAAATTCTGTGGTGCATTCTTGTACATTTTGACCTCTTTGTAGATGTAAATTATGCCACCATGTCCGTCTATCTTGAACATACCCCATGGGGTAAAACTCTTGTTGTAAGAGTTGAGTGAATTTTTTCCAAGTAATATCTTCTTTATGATTTTCAACTGAGAATTCCACCAAGCCAACACATGGCTTGTTAGTTTCAGTCGCGCAAAGACCACCTTCTCATTGCTACGAAACCCATACAAAGGGAAGTAAGTATCCAACTGGTCAAGCCATGAATCCAGTTTCTCCGTGTCGATAGTGCCATCATACGTCGAGATGTCAATCTTAGCTTCAACGTTAAATGGGTGGTAAGAACCATGCTTCATTGTTTTGTTAACGGCTTCCCTTTCGTCTTCATCACCGTCATCTTCATCATCAAAACCAGAAAACCCATATTTTTCCTTTTGGGGTGTCGCGTGAGCCTTGAGTTGGTTTGATGGTTGTGCTTGTATCTAACCCATAATAGACTCTAGTTGACTAGCAAGCTTATCAATCTTGGTTGCGAGGTCCTCGTGACTAAAAGGTTGGTCCTCTGTATTAGTCATCATCGATATTGTCTCTTTAGCCTGTGGTGGTCGGCGATGTTGTCGCAAAACAGTAAATGGTTCTACTGATGCTTTGTAACCGGACTTAGTTTCCACCATATGGGTAGAATCTGGCTCTTGATACCACTTGGTCCGTTCAAAGATTATAAGAACGCTGATGAACTCAAATAAGTACATTTTATTATTGATGAGTGCTCAAACACTCATCATTTTTTATCGTATCTGAACTGCCAAAACATCGAAAAACACTTAAAAACGCATCAAAATGCAGAAAATATCCAAGGATCGTGTTTTATATGTCTCAAATGCAAAATGTTTAAAAACAGATGAAAAACGAACAAAGTTTGCATAATTGGCAGTTTCAGTCCCCCAACTTTCAAAACTTGACAAAATCCCTGAGCAATTATTTTTAAAGAAAAGTCAACCAAAGTCCTTTGAATGTCAAAAGTTATCAAAAATGATCCTTAGGTGAAATGTTTAGAGAAATTGCAAGTTTGGTTCCTTAACTTTACAAATTGGCAAAATTAGTCCCCGGATGATTTTATTTTGGAAAATGAACAACACAGGTCTTTGTGGAATCAAGAAGTGGCAATAATGGTCCTTGGAGAAGTTTGGAAAGTTGGCACAACAGGCCCCTCAGATTTCAGAAATTGCAACATTGGTCCTTGTGATTTATCTAATACCAAACGGGCCTTTGTGTTTATTTCAACCCAACAACAAACACCACCACTTATATAAACCCAAATCCCTTCCAAGCCCACTACCCTCCTAACCCCTTATAACTCCCACCTATGGCCCAACACCTTTCCAGGCCCAATCCCACTATCATAAACACACACCCCGTATTTTTATTAACCAGGTCAAATGGTCAAATCCAAAAACCACCTCCCTCCCAAACCACTTCACTACTAATACCACTCCATTACCAGTCACATGTGACTCTGCAAAACCACCCCAACCCCCCTCATCATCACCCCTAATTACTGCTAACCACTATTCCCTCACCCCAGTCCAAGTAGTCTCACCCCTAAGCAAGTTATCAGATGTTATAGCTATGATGAGCACTTTGGCGCCAAAAATCAACAATGGTCCAGATTAAATTTTAATCATCCAAAGGCTGAGATTAATGCTGGGAAAGGACAAGAGGACCCTCAAAACCCTAATTTTCAACTATATAAAGGGTTATTGTAGCAGTGAAGACCTCAAGTAGTTTTTAGCTTATTTTAGTAGTGTCGAATTAATGTTATTTAAGTTTCTAAGTGTTATTTTTAGTATTAAAGTTGTAATCTGAGCTTTCTTAGTGTAACTCAAAGTTTCTTTAATAAAAATTTCAAGGTTCTCAGTTTATATCCAAGTTTGCTATTTTTAGTGAAATATCTATTTTAGTGTAATGTATGTAAAAATAGTTGTTCAATGCTTCATTGAGTTCATTTAAGCTTACTCACAAGCTTTTATAAGCTCAGGAGATTTTTTTAACTAGTTTCATTATAAAACCTCAAAAATAAAAAAAAAAAAATACAAAAAGAAGAAGAAGAAGAAGAAGAGAAGCTTGGAGCATTGTACATTGTGGATGGCAGTGGGTTAGAGCCTCAAGGGAGGCATTAGGTTGTGTTATTGATCCTTAGTTCACAGTTCTTAGCATTTGATCACTTGTAAGCCCATTTCTAAGCTTTTTGGATTTTATTGTAGATGCACTTAATTACTTCTTGTTTAGCTGTATTTATGTTTATTTAGTGTTACTTATTTGAATTATTGCTTTATGTTACAAGTTTGTTTTGGTGAAATCTTTGTTGCTCAGTTTTTTGATTCCACTGCCAAATTATGTGCATTTGTGATGTATGAGTTTATGGTGTTGTTTGCTGTGTATTTATGCTTAAATAGACCCATTGCATCATGACAAATCTTTGTGTGATGAAGTAATGGCCTGATTTGGTTTGAACCTTTGAAAAAGTTTGATTACTACTTTTAAGGGAGTGTTTAGATTTGTTGGATAAACTGTGATATTGTTAGCCTTTGTTGTTAAAATCAGTTGAGACATGTTCCAGTAGGATAGAATAGCTCATATTAGTCAATAACTACTTAGGTTTTTCATTAAAAAGTCAAATTGATCTTTAATCTTATTGTTGCTGTTAACTGTTAAAATTTGGGATCTCAAATTCTTAATTTTTGCTTTAAATCTGATAACTTAGCTTAAGAGTAGTTACATTATAGCTTATATTAACACAATCAGTGCTTAAATCAAGATTAAGTTTCATAAAAGTCAACTTTCACAAATCAATGAAAAAGTCAAAAACTCCTAACTGTGAAATGAACACTTTTTCTAGGATGTGCACAGTGCTTAATATGGATTGAAAATGAATAAGTGTTGTTTTTGTGTGTTCTCTGGTTGCTAATTTACCTTATTCAACAAGAAAATTGCATCTTACAAGTCATTTGCTTATTGACATTTGGTTCCAAAGTTGGCCTGTTAAGCACCAAGCTCCCCTACACCACTAGTTGAACTAAATTTCTTATAGCCACAACTTGTTCATCAATGGCTCAATTTCTTTGATCCTTGCTGATTTGTAAAGTTTGCCAGCCTGTCTTGTTAGTTGTGCTTTTAGTTTAGCCTTAATAGCTTATTGGGACAGCTTTTTGTGCTCTCAAAGTTGCTCTTAGTTCCACTGTATGCTGATTCATTAGTATGTAAATTAGCTTGTTTGATTCTTTTTATGCTTTAGTTGTTTTTAATTATTGCTAATAGTTGTTATTAGGTTGTTGTGACTGCTTGATATTGTTCTTATTAGCTTTTACCCTAGCTTGTGACTCTTTGTGTTTATTTGAGCAAACTGCTTATATCATATAAGTTCATTTGATTCACTTGTGCTCACTTTGAGTTTTCACAAGCTTATTTTAGCTTAAAAAATTGTTCTTTCAAGCTTTTGTAGCTCACCTTGAGTATTTTCCTAGCTTGTGCCTCTGTGGGATTAGCTTGTGAGCTTTTGGCTTGTTCTTTGTCACTTATACACTTCACTAAGTTGTTAGCCAATTCAGTGAGTTTTGATGTACCATGGTTCTTACTTGAACTGAAACATTTGGCTACTCTAGAAGTGATGGCTTTTGGTAAAGAGATTTAAAATCCATTAAATTTTCATAAAGGATTGCTAGGGACTAGCAATAGTTTAGTGTGGGGGATTGATGAGTGCTCAAACACTCATCATTTTTTATCGTATCTGAACTGCCAAAACATCGAAAAACACTCAAAAACGCATCAAAATGCAGAAAATATCCAAGGATCGTGTTTTATATGTCTCAAATGCAAAATGTTTAAAAACAGATGAAAAACGAACAAAGTTTGCATAATTGGCAGTTTCAGTCCCCCAACTTTCAAAACTTGACAAGATCAGTCCCTGAGCAATTATTTTTAAAGAAAAGTCAACCAAAGTCCTTTGAAAGTAAAAAGTTATCAAAAATGATCCTTGGGTGAAAATTTTAGAGAAATTGCAAGTTTGGTCCCTTAACTTTGCAAATTGGCAAAATTAGTCCCCGGATGATTTTATTTTGGAAAATGAACAACAAGGGTCTTTGTGGAATCAAGAAGTGGCAATAATGGTCCTTGGAGAAGTTTGGAAAGTTGGCACAACAGGCCCCTCAGTTTTCAAAAATTACACAATAGGTCCTTGTGCTTATTTACAAACCCAACCGGACCTATTTTGTTTATTAACCTACAACCCAACTCACCCCACTAATAAAACTTACCCAACCCAACAAATCTAATAAACCCAATCCCACTACAACACCCCTAGCCCACTATCACTTCCCAAAGCCCAAAACCCAAAAATTAACCCACCCTGGTTAATAACTCTCACCAGGTCAAACTCACCCATAGTCAAACCCCAACCCCTTGGTTAATCTTCCCTCCAACCCGTGACCCCTGCAACTCCTACCAATCCTCATCATCACACCCCACTCAACACTCCTCTATCATTATAATTGTTCCTAACAGTTGCCTAAACCCAACAACTCAACCTAATCACAAGTTATTAGACCCAACAGCTATATCCCATTTTTGGCGCCAAAAGTGATAAATGGTGGAGATTGAATTCTGGAGATCCAATGGTCATTTTTATTGTTGGGATATGCTCACAAAAGTCCAAGAAACCCTAATTTTCAAATTTATAAAGGGGTATTGTAGCAGTTAAAGTCAAGTAGTTTAGCTTATTTTAGTAGTGTCGAATTAATGTTATTTAAGTTTCTAAGTGTTATTTTTAGTATTAAAGTTGTAATCTGAGCTTTCTTAGTGTAACTCAAAGTTTCTTTAATAAAAATTTCAAGGTTCTCAGTTTATATCCAAGTTTGCAATTTTTAGTGAAATATTTATTTTAGTGTAATGTATGTAAAAATAGTTGTTCAATGCTTCATTGAGTTCATTTAAGCTTACTCACAAGCTTTTATAAGCTCAGGAGATTTTTTTAACTAGTTTCATTATAAAACCTCAAAAATAAAAAAAAATACAAAAAGAAGAAGAAGAAGAAGAAGAGAAGCTTGGAGCATTGTACATTGTGGATGGCAGTGGGTTAGAGCCTCAAGGGAGGCATTAGGTTGTGTTATTGATCCTTAGTTCACAGTTCTTAGCATTTGATCACTTGTAAGCCCATTTCTAAGCTTTTTGGATTTTATTGTAGATGCACTTAATTACTTCTTGTTTAGCTGTATTTATGTTTATTTAGTGTTACTTATTTGAATTATTGCTTTATGTTACAAGTTTGTTTTGGTGAAATCTTTGTTGCTCAGTTTTTTGATTCCACTGCCAAATTATGTGCATTTGTGATGTATGAGTTTATGGTGTTGTTTGCTGTGTATTTATGCTTAAATAGACCCATTGCATCATGACAAATCTTTGTGTGATGAAGTAATGGCCTGAATTGGTTTGAACCTTTGAAAAAGTTTGATTACTACTTTTAAGGGAGTGTTTAGATTTGTTGGATAAACTGTGATATTGTTAGCCTTTGTTGTTAAAATCAGTTGAGACATGTTCCAGTAGGATAGAATAGCTCATATTAGTCAATAACTACTTAGGTTTTTCATTAAAAAGTCAAATTGATCTTTAATCTTATTGTTGCTGTTAACTGTTAAAATTTGGGATCTCAAATTCTTAATTTTTGCTTTAAATCTGATAACTTAGCTTAAGAGTAGTTACATTATAGCTTATATTAACACAATCAGTGCTTAAATCAAGATTAAGTTTCATAAAAGTCAACTTTCACAAATCAATGAAAAAGTCAAAAACTCCTAACTGTGAAATGAACACTTTTTCTAGGATGTGCACAGTGCTTAATATGGATTGAAAATGAATAAGTGTTGTTTTTGTGTGTTCTTTGGTTGCTAATTTACCTTATTCAACAAGAAAATTGCATCTTACAAGTCATTTGCTTATTGACATTTGGTTCCAAAGTTGGCCTGTTAAGCACTAAGCTCCCCTGCACCACTAGTTGAACTAAATTTATTATAGCCACAACTTGTTCATCAATGGCTCAATTTCTTTGATCCTTGCTGATTTGTAAAGTTTGCCAGCCTGTCTTGTTAGTTGTGCTTTTAGTTTAGCCTTAATAGCTTATTGGGACAGCTTTTTGTGCTCTCAAAGTTGCTCTTAGTTCCACTGTATGCTGATTCATTAGTGTGTAAATTAGCTTGTTTGATTCTTTTTATGCTTTAGTTGTTTTTAATTATTGCTAATAGTTGTTATTAGGTTGTTGTGACTGCTTGATATTGTTCTTATTAGCTTTTACCCTAGCTTGTGACTCTTTGTGTTTATTTGAGCAAACTGCTTATATCATATAAGTTCATTTGATTCACTTGTGCTCACTTTGAGTTTTCACAAGCTTATTTTAGCTTACAAAATTGTTCTTTCAAGCTTTTGTAGCTCACCTTGAGTATTTTCCTAGCTTGTGCCTCGGTGGGATTAGCTTGTGAGCTTTTGGCTTGTTCTTTGTCATTTATACACTTCACTAAGTTGTTAGCCAATTCAGTGAGTTGTAGCCATTTCACAAGACCCTCCTTTGTTCCATATTCAAGCTCAGTCTGAGTTTGTAGTTTTTTTGGAAAGCCCACAAGGTGAACTTGCGAATTCCAAGCTTATTCAGGTCAATAGCTTATTGTATAAGCTTAAATCCAGGCCTGTATAAGCCCCTCTCAGGACTGTTTGGCTGAGAGGATTTTGAATTGCTTATTCCAATTTACCAGCCTTTCTAGTGTGATTTTCCAGTTCTTTTAGCTTGTTTTGTGTTCACTTCATTTATTTACAGCTTGTGTTACCTCTGTTTCTCATTGTACAGCTTATTACTAGCTTGTGCTTCACCATAAGCTCAAAAAGCCATCTGTTGGAAACATAAGCTTACACACAGCTCATTTTTAAGTTCCAAAATTATTGTTTTCACAAAAGTTGTTAGTTTTTAGTGTATAATCAAGTCTCAAAAAGAAAAATCAAAAATCATCATTTTAATTTTTAGTGATAGCTTCTATTTAATAGGATTTATCTATTTAATTTATTTTCTAAATTTTTTATTAAGCACTTAGTGGTTTTCATATTTTTCCTAGGTTCCTAGTATCACACAGTACTTGTATAAAAAGTTTCATAATTTTATCTTTTAATTTGGTAATTTTAGTAATTAAAAATAGTTTAATTAGTTTTTAGTGAAAAATCAAAAATAAAATCACTAGTTGTTTATTTTTAAGCTCCAGCATCTTTTTATATTTTTTCTAGCTTTTATTAATTATAAAGTATTTTTAGAAAATAGTTTCTTAAGTTTTACTGTTCATTTGCTATTTTTCTTAATTAATTTAGTTTAATTAGCTTTTAATTAATAATTAAGTAAATAATTTCTGAGATAGTTTATTTATAAGTTTAGGAACTTTTTATAATTTTTTAGGACTCCTGTAATTGTTAAGTAGTTTTATAAAAAGTTTGGTAATTATCTAAATTAGTTTAGTATTTATTTTAATTTAAATTAGTTTAGTTAGTAATTAGTAATTAAATATATTAAATAATTAAAAAGTCAAAAAAATATTTTTCTTTTTCTTAAAATTTTCTTTTGTCATTAGAATTGTAAAAAAGTACTTTTCACATTCGTAGGACTTTATTTGCTCCCGTTTCACTTTTTATTTTGCGCGCTCGCATTTATTTTAAATTCAAACGCGCGTTTTTAGATTTAACTCACGTTTTTAGGTTATCTGATTATCAGTAATTGTTCATATAGTGTTTTCAAGCTATTCTCAATCATAATCTCTTAGTGTAATCATAATAAACAAAATCCTGATCTTCCTGTTAAATCACCCGATCACAAGTCGTTTTTAAATACCATTCACACCTCGTCGGGACATAACGACCCGGGGATATTCTATACTCCTTGGTTTAGTATTGGCTCAATAGTCTGACTTTGTTGACCAATATCCTTGGTCGATATAAGTTGACCGTTTCAGAGCCAATCAATTATCATCATTTATCCTATTTATTTAACTTATTTTACTTTATTATGTATAAGAATCGATGCTTTAATGTTTACTTTAGTGATTCTCAGAAAAAAACAGGTAAAAGGTGAAATTTGGTGATTTTAGACTAATTATGGAGCAAAATGAGCAAGATGTCAAAAGTCTACTAAAACCCAGAACATGCGCCGTATCTCACTCAACATATACGCCGCAATATCATACTTAGATGAATTCGAAGACCATTTCCTGACTTTGAAGAATGCGCCGCATGGAATTATACCATGCGCCGCATATGAAACTTTGGTTAAAGAAGAAGATCAAGCTCGTTCTACTCCAGATACGCCGCATTATACAATTGACATACGGCGTATCACTATCAAGACTTCACCAGAATTAATCCAAGACAACTGAAGGACATGCGCCGCATAAAGATTCAAGTTACGCCGCATCTAAAGGCGATGTACGAATATTCCAGAATATAATAAGCTTGGACCCCACGCGAAGTTAAGTCAATACGCCGCATCTACCAATTACATGCGCCGCATCGAACCCTCAGACAGAAACTATAAATACCCCAAGACCTAGACGAATTGGTGGCACACCATAACCCTAAGGAGTCGAATTCAGACGAACAAGCAACACAAGACATGCCCCAAACGAAGATATTAGAGCTGTAAGAAGGTCCTGCATGTATTCAATTCATTAAGTAGTTTTGTTTTATTGTAATAGTAAGCTTTAATTCATCAGGATAGATGACCGGTAGTATGTGAGTACGTGAGATCATATGCCCGCCTTAAAATTGCTTTCCCATCAATTAAAGTTTATATGTTTGATGTCTTTGGTGAATTTATATTAGTGCATTGATAACCTCTGTGTGTAGCTGAGCATTGCTTGGGCCGCCATACCCCTTCCTCGCCTATTTAATCCGATGTCTTTGGATAAATAGGATAGTCATAAGTAATCATTAAGGGTTTACTCGCCGATATAATGAAACCAACGAGAAAGATTTAACTAATATACACTACATATAAAACTAGCAATAAAACAAGTGACAAGCTGCTTAATTATCAGGACAGGTCTTCTTATAGTCTCTATTATCTATCTGTGTGCGTGTATGCTATTCGCTGACTTGTGCTCATTAGTTTAATTTACTGTTTAATTAATAACCAAATTGTGCCAGTCTCTCAGGCTGAACCCCCTATCGTTATATTAAGCTGTAAAACTAACTTAGGACATTAAAATACGGATTAGGATAACTAAAGATAATACGTTCCACTCTTAGTGATCGACACTCTGCTTACCATTATATACAAACTGACCGGGTACACTGCTCGTTAAGTGTGTGTGTTATTGATAGGCTAAATATAAATGTAAAACTTGAGTAGGCATTAACACTGCTAAACCGCAACGACACATCACGCGCATCAAACGAAAATATTTGAAACAGATAGATAAAATAATGAAACGTAATTGAGCAACACAAAAGAATAGAATGGAACTTTTCTTTTATTTAATTCTCTCCAAAGAAAACAATTTGTTTCAGCTTGTTTTCCTTCGAGGCTTCCTTTTCTCTGTTTTTCTTTTCCCTATTTATTAAGAAAATAAAAGATAAGCTTGAGTTATGGGTCAAAGTTATCATACAGGAAGAGATATCTCTTATTCAAACTTCCAACCCAAATCCCTTTATTTTCTCTTTTAAATTACTTGAAGATCGCTACGGATCACTGTCGTACAACTCTACTTGCCTCTTTAGCGATCTTCACCTTAGTAGCATTCGGCTTCTTCGACACAGCTACTTACACCTGCTTAGGTTTTGAAGGGGTAAATTTAGCCCTTTTACCCATCAATACCACGAAACGGCTTTTTCTGAGGCATTTGAACCCCCACCTTCTTGCCCTTATCCTTACGATTCTGAACCTCAGTAAAACCATCATCAGTCTCTACCAAAGTAGTAGAAGCTTTAGAAGCCACATTAATGTCACTACGAACAGCCTCCTTAACACTTTTTGGACAATTGATATGATCATGCCCAAAAACTTTACACACATCACAATGAGGAGGCGTCCATTCATATTCAACTTTAATGATCTTCGTGTAACCACTATCATCGTCATTAGGAATAGCCATACTAACTTTACTTTTCAAAATAGACTCCGCACTAAGTTCAACAAGAGCATGAGCAAAACTTATACATCCCCACGAATCAACAAACATTGAGCTTGTAAACGCATCCAACATAATAGGTTTCCTACTTGAGTAGCAATTAAGAAAAATAATTGTTGTTAAGAAAGTCACAACTTTGAATGTTAAAATTTTCAACGAAGACGGAATTTCATCTTAAGATCGTTAAATACTGAATCAATTAACAATAAAACTGTTCAAAGTGAAAAGATCGCAAGACTTCACTACATATTTAATTGATAAAGAACATGAAGTTGTTGATAGAGTGGTTAAGCCATGATAAATTCCTCTCATTTTTCCTCGTATAAGTTCGAAAGGAGGTAAGGCTAGGCTTTACAATCCTTATCAGTGAGAAAACAAATTAAGACCTATTTAGTTCTTTCTAAGCAGCAACCCGATTTGAAGTCTAATCTTTAATGTCCAAACTTAGCTTTTTTATTCTGTAATTTAGAATCAAAAATTGAATAAAAGTAATCGTCTTAGTTTAACTGAGGGGCCACAAGCGTTTAATTAGATCCATGATATCGACATCACAATCCATTTATCGAAAACCTTAAAAGGCTTAGGCTTTAAAACAGGACGCCCAACCTTGCAAAAGATTGGGCACAAAATCACAAGTCTATTTATCAAAAACATTCTACTTCTAGAAGTACAAATAATAACTATTAAGAGAACATTAGTAAATTTTCTGTTTAAGATTTCAACTTAAACTAATATGGCTTAATATGGTTAATTCAACATATTTAAGCTATATTAGTTTAAGTTTATAACTATTAAGGGTACATTAGGAAATTCTGTGTTTAAGATTTCAACTTAAACTAACATGTCTATACATGGTTGGTGGTGCAAGTTGCCAAGGCAACCGGTCTATTTTAAGCTAGCAAAAAATAAAAAATAAAAAAATAAATAAAAAATAAAATCTAGAGATCAGTCATAGGTCAACTGATCCATGGTAATTTTCCCTAAATTAAATTGATTTTAACACAAAAGTTTTTAGACGGCACCATGGTATAAACTATATACTAAATTAAATATATTAATATTTGCAACTTTAGACAGTATAATTCAAACAAGGAAGGCAGTTCAACCTAAAATCTATTAGCAATATTTGAAATTTGAGGAAAATTAACCTTATGAAGGTGGGGATATTGATGAATATATGTTGGTAGTCCATATGAGGACTTTGGTGCCTTTAATTGTCTTATTTGAGCTTTTGGGAATTTACTTCTTCTCAATGAATTGTTTTCAGTTCTGGTCTGCCTATTTACATAATTATTTTTTTATAAACAATTCAAGAAAACACTAATTTATTTGATATTTCTTTTGCATTTCGTAACTACGACAGATTGCATTAAACTACTGCATTACATTTATCGTTTCCTTACCTGCAGCACACCTTAGCTGTGGTCTGAATTTTGCATGAGAAATTTAAAACTATCGGTAAGCTACTTGAATCATATATATGGTTTTTAGTATGTGTAAATAATAAATATATATAGAACAAAACTGACAACTTAAATATATATACTGCCACATGCATATGCAAACAAATGGGTACAACAAATCTCTTACGGAACGACAACGTAAAAATGGTACATATATATATCCATTAGGAAAAAATGATTCTTTAATTTATTAAAGTGACAATATCATGCATCCTTTTTTAATTACCATAGTGGCAATAATCTTGTGTTTTGGTGATGCAAACTCGACGTCGATGGAAAGAGTAGAGTATCTTCCAGGTTTTCAAGGACCACTCCCATTTCATCTCGAAACTGGGTACGTATCGATAATTTATTCGATTTTATTTTATATATGTCGATTATGTTTTTCTTTTTGAACGGTTGACTAAGATTTTATTAATAACCTGCTAGCAAGTAACTAGATGAACCACCACTAAATGCCCATTATCTAGCTAACTTTCTAAAAAAATATGTAGGGTTCAAACAAACATTTAGGTACACACATTTGGGGTGGTGAGGGAAAATATCGGATGAGATACTTGGTTAGGCCATGTATTTATATGCATCTAAGTTTAAGACTCGCTCGCAAAAAGATTCTCATCCGTTTATCTGATTATGTAGCAAGTAACTAGATGAAATAAAAAGTTACAAGGAAACATTACAAGTGTTACAAGCCTAAATTGGTTTATCAATCAAATCGGTTCACGTACAAGAGATGAAATATCTTATTCCTATGATTTTTCTTTTTGTGTATGATTGCAATAATTTGTATATGTAGTTACGTAGGTGTTGGTGAGAATAATGAGGACGTTCAACTCTTTTACTACTTTGTTGAATCGGAGTCAAATCCGAAAGATGATCCTCTCATGCTTTGGCTAACTGGCGGTGAGAGTTGTTCTTCTCTCTCGGGCCTCCTCTTCGAGATTGGTAATTTATTAGAGTGCTAGTTATCTATTAAGATTTGCTAAACATAGCTCTAAGTATATGTTACCTCAATGGGTTGATAATAACCAACAGAAAATGATTAACATTATAATAATTTAACAAATCATAAAGAAATAGACTGTCCAATATTTTTGTGTTTCAATTAAAACGATGGTGGGACGGGTTGTTACACTCCCACACTTATAGACCGATGATGTTCTAGGTCTAAAATTAGGATACATACCCCTGAAGATGTATAAGTTGCGTCGCGTGTGTATCATATTTTTAGAGACTACGGCTTTATTACATTTTACATCCTTCAAACCCGAAAGTAATAGACCGGCTAATATCTTCTAAGTTCTAACTAAAAACCCCTTGTTTAAACTTATATATATGACTCAAAGTTTTTATCTCATACCTATATGGCTACCGGCTACATACCTGTTATTAAAGTTTCACTTGAATATTGAGAGTGAACAGTTCTTCTTTTTCGTCAGGTTTGTCTTTCGTAGTCGATGACTTTTCTTTTTTGCTTCGTCATCAAGAACAAACTCTTGTCTGCTTCTTTAACCAACTCAAGTTCTACAACATCATTGACCAGGGCAGTTGCAGTTGTACGTTTCCCACTTCGATCATTTTTTATCCACTTCTTCGGGAACAACTCTGGATGTAATTTCCAGCATTTATCTTCTGTGTTTCCCATTATCCTGCAATTGGTACAATATTTATTTTCATCTGAGTGTGTTGGTCCCTTTTTTTTGAACTCTTCCTTGTGATGGTTATTGTTTGACGCCTCACTCTTTAGCCCTTCTTCAAACTTTCTTCCTCCAGTTTTTTTTCTGCTTAATCGCCATCGCAATGCTGCTAGCATTCGAGATATTTGTTATCACGTACAACCGCATTTCAGTTTGAATTTGGGGAGGTAGACCAGCAACATATTTAGTGCAAACAACTACATTATCTATTGGAATCCCCAAAGTCACCGCGAGTCGACGAAATTCTATGGTGCATTCTTGTACATTTTAACCTCTTTGTAGACGTAAATTATGCCACAGTGTCCATCTATCTTGAACATACCCCATGGGGTAAAACTCTTGTTGTAAGAGTTGAGTGAATTTTTTCCATGTAATATCTTCATTGCTCATGATTTTCAACTGAGAATTCCACCAAGCCAACACATGGCTTGTTAGTTTCAGTCGCGCAAAGACCACCTTCTCATTGCTACAAAACCCATACAAAGGGAAGTAAGTCTCCAACTGGTCAAGCCATGAATCCAGTTTCTCCGCGTCGATAGTGCCATCAGACGTCGGGATGTCAATCTTATCTTCAACCTTAAATGGGTGGTAAGAACCATGCTTCATTGTTTTGTTAAAGTCTTCCCTTTCGTCTTCATCGTCCTCATCTTCATCATCGAAACCAGAAAACCCATATGTTTCCATTTGGGGTGTCGCGTGAGCCTTGGGTTGGTTTGATGGTTGTGCTTGTATCCAACCCATAACAGACTCTAGTTGACTAGCAAGCTTATCAATCTTGGTTGCGAGGTCTTCGTGACTAAAAGGTTGGTCCTCTGTATTAGTCATCGTCGATATTGTCTCTTTAGCCTGTGGTAGTCGGCGATGTTGTTGCAAAACAGTAAATGGTTCTACTGATGCTTTGTAACCGGACTTAGTTTGCACCATACGGGTAGAACCTGGCTCTTGATACCACTTGATCCATTCAAAGATTATAAGAACGCAAAGTATTTGAAACAGATTGATAAAATAATGAAACGTAATTGAGCAACACAAAAGAATAGAATGGAACTTTTCTTTTATTTAATTCTCTCCAAAGAAAACAATTTGTTTCAGCTTTTCTGTTTTCCTTCGAGGCTTCCTTTTCTCTGTTTTTCTTTTCCCTATTTATAAAGAAAATAAAAGATAAGCTTGAGTTATGGGTCAAAGTTATCATACAGGAAGAGATATCTCTTATTCAAACTTCCAACCCATATCCCTTTATTTTCTCTTTTGAATTACTTGAAGATCGCTACGGATCACTGTCGTACCACTCTACTTGCCTCTTTAGCGATCTTCTCCTTAGTAGCATTCGGCTTCTTCGACACAGCTACATACACCTGCTTAGGTTTTGAAGGGGTAAATTTAGCCCCTTTACCCACATCAATACCACGAAACGACTTATTCTGAGGCATTTGAACCCCCACCTTCTTGCCCTTATCCTTACGATTTTGAACCTTAGTAAAACCATCATCAGTCTCTACCAAAGTAGTAGAAGCTTTAGAAGCCACATTAATGTCACTACAAACAGCCTCCTTAACACTTTTTGGACAATTGATATGATCATGCCCAAAAACTTTACACACATCACAATGAGGAGGCGTCCATTCATATTCAACTTTAATGATCTCTGTGTAAGCACTATCATCGTCATTAGGAATAGCCATACTAACTTCACTTTTCAAAACAGACTCCACACTAAGTTCAACAAGAGCATGAGCGAAACTTATACGTCCCCACGAATCAATAAACATTGAGCTTGTAAACGCGTCCAACATAATAGGTTTTCCTACTTGAGTAGCAATTAAGAAAAATCATTGTTATTAAGAAAGTCACAACTTTGAATGTTAAAATTTTCAACGAAGACGGAATTTCATCTTAAGATTGTTAAATACTGAATCAATTAACAATAAAACTGTTCAAAGTGAAAAGATCGCAAGACTTCACTACATATTTAATTGATAAAGAACATGAAGTTGTTGATAGAGTGGTTAAGCCATGATAAATTCCTCTCATTTTTCTTCGTATAAGTTCGAAAGGAATCAAGGCTAGGCTTTACAATCCTGATCAGTGAGAAAACGAATTAAGACCTATTTAGTTCTTTCTAAGCGGCAACCCGCTTTGAAGTCCAATCTTTAATGTCCAAACTTAGCTTTTTTATTCTGTAATTTAGAATCAAAAATTGAATAAAAGTAATCGTGAATCAAAAATTGAATAAAAGTAATCGTCTTAGTTTAACTGAGGGGCCACAAGCGTTTAATTAGATCCATGATATCGACATCACAATCCATTTATCGAAAACCTTAAAAGGCTTAGGCCTTAAAACAGGACGCCCAACCTTGCACAAGATTGGGCATAAAATCACAAGTCTATTTATCAAAAACATTCTACTTCTATAAGTACAAATAATAACTATTAAGAGAACATTAGTAAATTTTCCGTTTAAGATTTCAACTTAAATTAATATGGCTTAATATGGTTAATTCAACATATTTAAGCTATATTAGTTTAAGTTTATAACTATTAAGGATACATTAGTAAATTATGTGTTTAAGATTTCAACTTAAACTAACATGGTTGGGTGGTGCAAGTTGCCAAGGCAACCGTCTATTTTAAGCTAGCCAAAAAACAAAACAAAAAAAAAAAATATAATAAAAAAAAAATAAAAAAAAAATAAAAAAATCTAGAGATCAGTCATAGGTCAACTGGTCCACGGTAACTTTCCCTAAATTAAATTGATTTTAACACAAAAAGTTTTTAGACGGCACCATGGTATAAACTATATACTAAATTAAATATATTAATATTTGCAACTTTAGACAGTATAATTCAAACAAGGAAGGCTGTTCAACCTAAAATCTATTAGCAATATTTGAAATTTGAGGAAAATTAACCTTATGAAGGCCGGATATTGATGAATATATGTTGGTAGTCCATATGAGGACTTTGGTGCCTTTAATTGTCTTATTTGAGCTTTTGGGAATTTACTTCTTCTCAATGAAGTTTTCAGTTCTGGTCTGCCTATTTACATAATTATTTTTTATAAACAATTCAAGAAAACACTAATTTATATGATATTTCTTTTGCATTTCGTAACTACGACAGATTGCATTAAACTACTGGATTACATTATCGTTTCCTTACCTGCAGCACACCTTAGCTGTGGTCTGAATTTTGCATGAGAAATTTAAAACTATCGGTAAGCTACTTGAATCATATATATGGTTTTTAGTATGTGTAAATAATAAATATATATAGAACAAAACTGACAACGTACTTAAATATATATACTGCCACATGCATATGCAAACAAATGGGTACAACAAATCTCTTACGGAACGACAACGTAAAAATGGTACATATATATATCCATTAGGAAAAAATGATTCTTTATTAAAGTGACAATATCATGCATCCTTTTTTAATTACCATAGTGGCAATAATCTTGTGTTTTGGTGATGCAAACTCGACGTCGATGGAAAGAGTAGAGTATCTTCCAGGTTTTCAAGGACCACTCCCATTTCATCTCGAAACTGGGTACGTATCGATAATTTATTCGATTTTATTTTATATATTATGTTTTTCTTTTTGAACGGTTGACTAAGATTTTATTAATAACCTGCTAGCAAGTAACTAGATGAACCACCACTAAATTCCCATTATCTAGCTAACTTTCTAAAAAAAAACTCCCCCCGTCTCATATTATAAGTCCATTTTCTTACTTTTTGGTGTCCCAAAATACTTGTCCATTTTCTATTTCAACCAATCACAACACACGTTAGTGGAGAGAGTATATTTGATTGGTGAATAGATTAGTTAGTGGAATTTTATTAAACTTTGTGCAAATTAAAAATGGACTTATAATTTGGGACGGAGGGAGTATATACGGTTCAAACAAACATCTAGGTACACACATTTGGGGTGGTGAGGGAAAATATCGGATGAGATACTTGGTTAGGCCATGTATTTATATGCATCTAAGTTTAAGACTCGCTCGCAAAAAGATTCTCATCCGTTTATCTGATTATGTAGCAAGTAACTAGATGAAATAAAAAGTTACAAGGAAACATTACAAGTGTTACAAGCCTAAATTGGTTTATCAATCAAATCGGTTCACAAGAGATGAAATATCTTATTCCTATGATTTTTCTTTTTGTGTATGATTGCAATAATTTGTATATGTAGTTACGTAGGTGTTGGTGAGAATGAGGACGTTCAACTCTTTTACTACTTTGTTGAATCGGAGTCAAATCCGAAAGATAATCCTCTCATGCTTTGGCTAACTGGCGGTGAGAGTTGTTCTTCTCTCTCGGGCCTCCTCTTCGAGATTGGTAATTTATTAGAGTGCTAGTTATCTATTAAGATTTGCTAAACATAGCTCTAAGTATATGTTACCTCAATCGGTTGATAATAACCCACAGAAAATGATTAACATTATAATAATTTAACAAATCCTAAAGAAATAGACTGTCCAATATTTTTGTGTTTCAATTAAAACGATGGTGGGACGGGTTGTTACACTCCCACACTTATAGACCGATGATGTTCTAGGTTTAAAATTAGGATACATACCCCTGAAGATGTATAAGTTGCGTCGCGTGTGTATCATATTTTTAGAGACTACGGCTTTATTACATTTTACACCCTTCAAACCCGAAAGTAATAGACCGGCTAATATCTTCGAAGTTCTAACTAAAAACCCCTTGTTTAAACTTATATGTATGACTCAAAGTTTTTATCTCATACCTATATGGCTACGGCTACATACATGTTATTAAACCTTTTTTTCTTTTCAAAAACTTCATACCAGTTTTTCTTTAAAAAATTTAAAATGTACAGTTTGAGTTTCATAGATCAAATTTTCTTGTGAATCTGTTTTATTATGATCCTTTAAAAGTGGACCAACTGAGATACATAGTAGTTTGTTCGTTGGCGACAGAAGCTTTACCACATTTGAACAAAACAGGTCCCATGGAGTTTGTGACCGGGCCTTACAATGGAAGTTTTCCAAACTTCAAATTGAGACAATATTCATGGACGCAGGTCGATCTCTTAGTCATCATGTTTGGTTTATGCATATACATATTAATTCGAGAAATGCATAACTTTTTTTTGTGTGGAAGGGCTGTTTTAATGTGACAATAATCTGGTAATTGATGGTTCCAAAATTTAATTTAGTATAGATGGCAAGCATTATTTTCCTAGATATTCCAGTTGGAACAGGCTTCTCTTACGCAAGAACGGCTCGTGCCTCTCATTCTATTGACTTACAATATGCAGACCAAGCTTATGAGTTTATGAGAAAGGTACATATTTTAGGGTATAATTAACGTCTAAACCTTGAGTCAAGCTACGATTTAATTAATAGTAGAGCTAGTCTCTCATTGCATCGATAACTATGCATAATAGAGAATGTTTTGGCCATTTTTGTTTAAGAACATAACCAAGACAGGGAGGTTTCTATATAAACACATTATGATGTGATATATTTGAACCATTTTACAGTGGCTAGACAGTCACCCTGAGTTTGTTTCCAATCCGTACTATATTGGAGGAGACTCGTACTCTGGAATCCCTGTCCCCATAATGACACAACTAATATCAAATGGTAACATTCTTTCCCTTTGCAAGATACTATAGTTAACAATGCTGTTTACAATATACTAAAGTTAAAAATTGATTTTTAAATTAAAAAAAAATGATAATTGGTGTGAGATACTACTTTTGCAATTTAACAACGAGATGTGAACTTGCTTAAACATATAGGTTAATTGGCTATGTGCATTTGAATTTACTAAAATGTACCGTGCAATATGCAGGTAATGAAGATGGCAATGAGCCTTACATTAATCTCAAGGTAAACATTGTCTTCTGATATATACGGTGCAATGTTTATGATAGTGATTTCATCACATCTTCATCAATTCGTATATTTTATGCAATTCTTATGTATATGGCCTGCATGTTTTAACAACCTTATATTCTTATTTCTTCTTTCTTCCCGCTGCACACAGATTTGATTTACTAACGGGCTTACATTTTTGTGGGACAGGGATATGTGCTTGGCAACCCTTCAACATTTCCGGAACAAGTTAATTATAAGATTCGATTTGCTAATGGTATGGGGCTTATTTCAGACAAACTCTATAAGGTTTGTTTTGCTTTATTTATAACAATTCACTCCTAAGTTTCACTAGTTATAACTTTTAATGCTCTACATTTTCCCAATGTCATCATAGTCTTTGCTGCACAGTTGTCATGGAGAATATCGTGCGGTATATATTAATCCTGACAACCAAGAATGTCTGCAAAATATTGAGCAGTACCAAGAGGTTCATTTACTTTTCTTACATTGATTCTTATTGGAGTCATATCATCCTCTATGCAAACCATAGAAACTGAAAAAGTTGTTGTAGTGCATAGATGGAATTCAAACACAACAGATTCTGGAGCCATACTGTGGCAAAACGGATTCAATTATCAAACTACCCAGTCAGATACAGTTAAAAGGGCAGCAGCCAAATTCTGCACTTTATTGTCAGGTAAGTTATATTGATCACTATTTGCTAAGGGCCGTCGTCAACACATTTCACAAATATAAATAAGAGTGGAAGTTTGATATCTAGTTATTCAATGTGCTGACATTGGCTTTCCCAAGTCCACTTTGATACCATGTTTAAGTGAAATGATATTATTCTGGGCCATCAAAGATCTGTCTCACTTCCATGTACGCTAATTAAGTAAATGTTACTATTTATTGAAGGCATGACTTTGAATTGAGAGAATTTGCGGGAGTCTCTAGCTGCAAAGCTTTTAAGTGTTTAAAACCGCCTGCACTATTTAATTTATAAAACTTGATCAGTATTTTAGTTATGTCCTTTAAGCATGTCTATAGCTAACACGTCAAGATTGATGAAAGGCAAAATCACCTATAGATAACACATTAAGATTGATGGTTGTGATGTCTGCAGATTGATGAAAGAAAGTCGCCTAATTACTGGGCTAATGATGCTAGTGTTAGAGAAGCACTTCATATTCGCAAGGTATGCCTTTATTTTCTATTCTAGTGAAGAGTGTGGTCGCTGACATATGCAACAAAAACATAGGGGAGCATAAAAGAGTGGATAAGATGCAATTCAGAAAATAATTTCACCAGAACATTGGACAACGTTATACCTTATCATCAAAGCCTCAGCAAAAAGGGTTACCGATCTATCATCTACAGGTCCTCTTTATTTCTAGCATGCATTATGAAATTAATGAGTTCAAATTGCTAATGAATTTTCTGATCTGATGCAGTGGTGATCATGATATGGTTACTCCCCACCAGTCAACTCAAGCATGGATAAAAGACCTTAACTATTCTGTCACTGATCCATGGCGATCATGGAAGCTTAATGGACAAATTGTTGGGTAATGTACAACTAATGTTCTTTCATACACGGTATTAGGGTAATAAAATGTACTCAAAAGTAAGTGTTTTAACAGGTATACTGAGAGTTATTCCAATTTGATGACATTTGCAACGGTTAAGGTAAAAGATCGCCGTGTTATTGTTTGCAGTTATTAGTTAAATGTTTTTGCTGATATAGATGTGTTACTTTGCAGGGTGGTGGGCACACACCGCCTCAGGATAAGCCAGAAGAATGCTTTGCCATGTTTAAGAGGTGGATATCTCATCAACCATTATAATAATCAATGTATCCTATCTAATGATTAGTCGCGTTTTGGGTATAGCAATCAACGCTATTGGCAGAATCATATACTTGTGTTTGCTAGTCTACACCAAGTAATGAATAAAATTGCAAGTCCTCAATAAATAAGAGTAACATGTATGAGGCTATGAACCTGTGAATTTTTCTATTATTAGGTAAATAAGTAGAATATTTTTTGCAATAGTCGATTAAAAAGATCTTCCAAAAGTATATAAAGTGGTGACAAATTGATGCCTGTGTCACAAAATGCCGAACATGTCTGCTTGTGTAAGTTTTTCTAATACGATTTTTTTAGCCACGTAGATAGGGTTCAAAATCAAAATCATTCATCCATATAAATCTTAACTACATAGAAGAACCCGTTTTTCTCCATGAAATGTCACTAAGACATTTCCTGAACTTAATTTTAAGCAATAAGCATATTGTACATACCATTCAAACACAAAAACAATTAATATACAAATAATAAATGTCACTAAGATCATATCAAGAAATCCCACCGAACCGAGTCGTACGCTTTTTCAAAATCAACTTCACTAAGAATCATTGGGCCATCAAGAATTTGTCGTCCACGAATAAATGTGGATTGCTCCTTACTAACCAAACCACCAATCAGCCTACTTAACCTATTAGCAAGAATCTTATCCACAAACTTGTATTGACATCCTATAAGACTAATAGGACTAAAATCTTTCACAAATTTAGCATGTTAACTTTAGGAATCAAGGCTATAAAAGACGGTTACATCCATTAGGAAACTGACCTAAGTGAAAAAAATACTTCACATCCCTAAAAATATCCACCCCTACTACCTCCCAAAACTTTCTAATGAGCTCAAATGTGAAACCATTGGGACTCGGAGACTTACCCCTACCACAATCCCACACCGCATTTTTTTATCTCCATATATGTAACCACGTCTTCTAAAGAAACCCGTTGATTTTGAGTTAGAGTTACAAGATAAACCACATCATTAAGATATTGAATTCGGGCATTCGAACCACTCGAAAATCGATTAGCAAGATGATTGAAGAATTCTTGCTTAACCATACTAGGATCCATAATCCATTTGCCATTTACTGTACTCCTCTAATAGCTATTTGATGTCTCTTTCTATTAACGATACCATGGAAATACTTGGAGTTTTCAACACCTTCTATCGCCCATTTCACCTATGCCTTTTGAACCAAATCTTTCTCCCTTGCTGCATCCAAATCCCACAATGACTTCCATAGAACCCTCCTTGAATTCAACAGCTCTTCTTGACCGCCACCTTGATCCATTTTTTTAAATCATAAGTTAATTAGTTACTATTAAAAAAATGCCTTGGAGCACCAGGTGCCCCGGAGTTATAGGCTCGTGTTATTGGAAAAAAAATGTTGCCACCTCAACGCACCTATAATTCAGAACCTACAACTNAAAACTTTCTTTTGATAACTCAAGTTATAAGACACCCATAGACACCACAATTTTTCACTTTTTCAAATTAAATAACACATTTAAATAAAAACATTACTTAATTTAAATAAAATAAACATTACAATAACTCAAAATGTGTACATTTTACAACCTAATGTACAAGAATAAAAAGGTAAAAGACTAAACAATTTAAGAAAATATGAACTAAAGATGTACTACCTCCGTCCCAAAATTATTGTCCACTTTGAATTTTCAAAGTCAAAGTGGTTTAACTTTGACCACAAATATATACTTTTTATTATATAATACTTGATGAGAAACTATACCATTGAAAAGTAGACTTAAAACTCAATCCATTTATATATTTTGCATCAAATATTATATAACACCCACAAAAATATATAAGGTCAAAGTTGAAGGAGAAAGACTAAAAAAGTCAACACTGGACAATAAATTTGGGACGGAGGGAGTAATAAATAAAACAACACGGTCAAAATTGAAACAAAACACCTTCGTCTTCCTGGACAACATGGTACACAAACACAAACACAAACACAAACACATTACACATAAAAAAAACAAAACACCACAAAAAAACATACACGAATACATAAGCACAAAACCCACAAACACATAAACATAAAACCATCAGAAAAGAAAAAATAAAATAAAATAAAATAAAATAAAATACCGAGCGCGTAGCGGGTGGTGACAGTGCCAAAACCGATGACGCAAAGGGCAGTGTCGTCCTCGCGTTATCCGGTGACGTTTTCCATTAGCGTGAGACTTTCACGCCGCCCACTACCGGATGCTGTTAAAAAGATTTTAAATACATGTTACAGTGCAACGCATTTTTAACCATATCCCATGCCCCTTAGCCTTCTTGGATTGAGAAAATTCCAAAATTCGTTGCCATTGGTATGATAGATGCTTATGTGTATGCTTGTTTATAGCATTCATTTCGAAACTCTTTATTTTAGGAAAAGTAAACAAATGTCTCACTTCTCTTCTTTCATTCTCAATCTAAGCTTTAATTTGTCATTTAACTAACTTTCTCTTTTAATAAAAGAAAATTTAAAAATAATTCACATATACAACCACACAAAGCAATTTCAATCTACAAAAAGAATTTACTTTTAAAAGAGATAGAGAAGTAAAATGTTTAAGCTCAATGAAACAGTAAAATAAGTGATAAGTTAATACACTCATAAAATGTTCTTAAAAAGTGTCTTTAAAGCACTTGTTAGCTAGCTTAAGTCACAAGTTACATAATCCCAATCAACAAAGCATCGTTTATAATGGGACTAGTTTTTACAAGAAATTATAAAACCATATCGAAAGTTAAGATAATTTTAACGCCTTGAATGTCTTACACTTCTTTTCGAAAGAGTCAATTGCAAGAATCGTCCCTGTGGTTTGCCCAGATTGCAATGCAATTTCGTCTCTGACCTTCATATGAGCAGCAGCCTCCTCCTGGTTGGAAAAACCATGGGTTGCAGTATTTTTGGTCTGTTGCTTATGAAAGATCGGGGGAAAGATTTTGCAAATTTTGCGCAAACCAGCAAGGAGGCGCCTGCACTTAGAAGGATCAAAACGACCCCAACTTGTTCCCACAGGGAGCCCGCTTGCTTCAGGGAGGCAAAGGAGCAACCGAAACCGAGCGGGAAAACCGAAACCCGAACCGTTGGGGTCGGTTTCGG